>PVIJ01012198.1:0-50925 GCA_004024925.1 Scalopus aquaticus | reverse complement strand
TACCTTGGGTTATTTTCTCATTTGACTCTAATGAATAACGCTGCTATAAATAGGTAATTTGGATGCACAGAATTTATCTAAGTCTGCCGCTGTGATAGAGATCCTGAAGGAGCAAGAAAAGAGGAAGGGCCTCATTGCGACCATCTGCGTAGGTCCAACAGTTATGCTGGCTCATGAAATGGATTTTGGCAGCAAAGTGACAACAAACCCACTTGGCAAAGACAAATGCTACCTTTAGGTAGCAAGAAAGAAATATTTAATTCTTTTAAGTTATGATTATTCCAGAATAACATAAATCCATACCTCAAACACATCGTCATGATTAACAATATGTTTCAAGTTTTCAGAGGCTTTCATATTTGCAGACACTGGTAGATTCCTAGGACTAATCTCAGTTTCAGGTTCATTGGTCTTCTGTATGGAATTTCCTATCATATACTTTTCTCTTTCATCAGCTTCGCTTCTTACTGGAGAAGTGTTTTCTGAAGTCTAAGTAAATGAAAAAAAAAGCAGTTAGGTGCTGAGCTGTGGAGCTTTCAGGAGTGGTGACACAAGTTTGATGCCCGGCCGGGGAGATTCCCACATGGTGTGGCAGACCTCTTCTGCCTCGCCCGCTGCTCCCCTCAGGAGTGTGTTTCCATTGATCTGCCTGTTCTGCTCCCCACTCTGTCTCTGGTGAACCCTCTCGCCGCCCCACACCTCTGGCTTGTACCCCAGCTTGCATGTATAAATAGATAAATCTTTTTTTTAAAAAAAGAAAGAATTCATATTCCTTAAGCTTTAAGTTAATTCTTGTATTAAAATAAAAATTTTAAAGTAATTTAATGTATCTTCCCTATTTTGTATAAACCAAGGAAACAAACATTTGTAGCACCTCAGATTAAATAAAAAAAGAGTAAAGACTTGGATATAACACCTGCAACCATAAAATATATATAAGAAAACATAGGCAAAATGCCACATTGGCTTCAGTGATGTATTTGTTGATATGTCTCCAACAGCAAAAGAAACAAAAGAGAATATAAACAAATGGGACTATATCAAACTAAAAAGCTTTTGCACAGCAAAAGAAACCACCAGTAAGACAAAAAGACATCCTACTGAAGAGCAGAAAATACCCGCACATCATATATTTGACAAGGGGTTGATATCCAAGATCTACAGAGAACAAGTAACCCAATTGAAAAATGGGGATAAAAGCTGAACAAATACTTCTTCACAGAAAACATACAGACTGCCAACAGGCATATGAAAAAATGTTCATCATCACTTATCATCAGGAAAATGCAAATAAAACCACATCTCACACCGGTTTCAAAAAGACCAGAAATAACATTGTTGTCAAGGATGTGGAGGAAAAGGAACTCTCGTACATTTGGTGGGAATGTAGACTAGTTGAACCCCTATGGAAAACAATCTGGAGGTTCTCAAAATATTAAAAACAGATCTATCCTACAATCTACCTGAAGAATGCAAAAACACTAATATGAAGGGATATATGCACTCCTGTGTTCATTGCAGCAGTCTGTGCAATAGCCAAGTTATGGAAACAACCTACATACCCAGGGAAGGACAGAAGAGTGGATTAGAAATATGTGGTATATACACACATCAGAATACTTAGCTATAAAAAAAAGAACTCTTGCCTTTTATGACAACATGGATGGGTTAGAAGGCTAAGCAATATACGTCAGAGGAGAAATATAAGTACCAGGTGGTTTCACTCATGTATGGAATAAAGAGAGACAAAACAAAGGATCAGACAGAACCAAACCAATACTGAACCCTAGAAATCTGACTGTAGAACTGAAGCTACCAGAGGAGGAGAGGGAGAATGAGAACAAAGTATAGAGGGGGCACAATGGATTATGACAGAGGACTAGGGTGCCTTGGTGTGAGCGTGGTGCAGTAACATAGTTCTGAAGAGGTATGATCCTACACCAGAATCATACAGAGTACTGTAAACCAATGTTACCTCAAAAAACCAAACAACAGAAAAACCCAAACCTATAGCACTCACAATTAAAATGTTCACTTTGGGAACATAATGTCCCCAAAGGTCCATGAACCATATTAAACATTACAATTTTGCTGAAGCTACATTTTAAAGTTACAAGGCTCGTATGGATGAGTAAATCATTTAGTTCAGCATGCACACACTCAGGATGATAAGATTGTTTTCAGTTCATTGTGGAATATATAGTAATTCCAGTGACATAGTAAAACTTATTTCTGTGATACAAATACACAATTTAGGGATATGTGTAAGCCTGAAACATCCCAAGTAAATGTCAATGGTCTGTGTCACAGTAGGTACATTTAAAATCGGAACTGAGTAGAGTGGCTCATTATTACTAGGGGACAAAGAATATTTACACGATGCATTTTCTGACATTGATTATTTCATTTTTGTTCAGGCAAAGAACTTACTAAGGTTATGCTGACAATCCCTTGCCCACCTGGACTGTCCATAATCACACTGAAATGATGATAATAGCAATTAGGGAATTCACTGACTGTTACAACTTTTAGTTCAGGTGGTTGAGAACAAGAGTCTAAATTAAGGAGTATATTTTTGGAGTATACAGAAAGTTACAGTATCAATTACTTAAAGATTTTAAAGAAATTGAAAAGGGTTTTGTTAAATTTTTTTGAACTCAGTTTTCTAACCTTCACATCCACATCATTATTCACAACTTGCTGATCTTCATGTGGTTTCAAATCTTTGCCAGAATCATCATTAACCTCTTCATCTTTTAATCTATGTACAATGGTTTGAACAGTTTTCACCATATTCTTAAGCTCATCTGGGTATGGTGTTGGATATCTCTTTAAATTTCCCTCCTAGAAAAATAAAGTAAAATAAGGGTAAATATTTTTAACAACAACCTCAAACAAAATCTAATCAACAATCCATCTTAATTACATTGACATCTGGCTCAGAGGAGTAACTGTGAAGAAATATGATAGGTTTCAGAAAGTGTTTTAGACTCCTAAAAGCATGTCTTTATTCAACAGGTAAGGACCTTCCTAGTCACAGACTTCATTGTTTCAAAAGCTGCTTTAGCAAAATTAAATAAATTCCACTAGTTGTTGCCAAAGCTGTCACTCGGCTCTGAGACAAATGAATGTTTCCTAGTTAGGTAATTTATTCAGACACATACAAAATTTGTGATATCTGATCTGCCAGGAACCAAACTCTTCTAAAGTCAACCTATCTGTTGTTTTACAGAATTCAGCTACCTTATATAAAAGGAAAATAATTACATCCATAAGTAACTTGGAAATATGTGTTTGCTACTTCTATCACTATGATAGATTTTTAATACCATAAAAAAAACAAAAGGTCATGAGAGTTCTTTAACCCTAGAATAAATAATCATTAAAGAAAGGAAATGGAGAAAAAAATCTTTTTTCTGTTATATTTATATTTATTATGAAATCTGGCTTTTATTCAAAATTTTTTATTGCTCTCAAGTTATTTCTTATGTGATATGTATTGGGAAAAGAAAATAAATCTTGAGGGCAAAGAATAAAACCAATATTCCTTTGTATCCCCAAAACAACAAAGGATAGCTAATAAAGTACTGAAGAAATACCAGACCTGTCTAAAATCTGAAGAAAAATAGGACAGTCTTACCCTGGGAGGTGCCTCCCTTTCATCTTTATCTTCATCACATTCAAATGCCACTTGAGCCCGCTGTTTCCTTTGTTCCTCCCACAATGACGGATTAAAACTTTCATTATCTGATATGAACATAACTAGAGAAAAACAAAAAACAAAAAATTAACTTTTACTATAATACGGAAAACTATTACTTGCTCATATTCCTTTAGTAGTTATGTTTAAGTCAAGTCTGGTTAGTGACAGCAGCTATAAATTCTACACGAACAAACAGGCTCTCATTCTAACATTACAGTATCAATCACATCTTTTCTCCCCAAACCTGATTTGTCTTGTTCTGTTACTAAAAGGGTTGCTGAGGAGAATCTGCCAAATTACAACTATAAAATGTGACTTTGTGCAGTTCCTTACAAAGAGTACATAGAAATATACAGATTATCTCATTTGAGCTATATTATTAATCTTCCTAAATTCCAATAATATTATGTCCTGGGAGGGAGGAGGAGTTTAAAATAGGAAGAGTGAAATATATAGGTAAAAAGGATCACCCTGATGGCACATAATTACATCTTTGCATTAAACATTATATATAATATGGCTTCCTGGAGTAAGTAAAGTCCAAGATATCTTCTACATCAAAATGTAAAGAAAATGAAAACATTTAAGATAAACTCAACACTTACATATTCTGCTATCTTATATACTATTAAAAAGGGTTGCAGTTTTTTTTTTTTTTAAGATTTTTTTATTTATGCATACAAGCTGGGATACAGGCCAGAGGCATGGGGTGATGAGAGGGTTCACCAGAGACAGAATGGGAAGCAAAACAGGCAGATGGATGGAAATACACTGCTGAGGGGAGCAGCGGGCGAGGCAGGAGAGGTCTGCCGTGCCATGTGAGATTCTCCCTGGCCAGGCGTCGAACTCGCGTTGCTGATGCTGACAGCTCCACAGTGCAGCGCTTAACCACTGCGCCACCAGGGAGGCCCCAAAAGGGTTGTAGATTTTTATTTAAAAGGCAGCTAAAAAAATCCATGTAACTATTACACATCACCCAATGAAAGTTTGTATAATACAAAATAAAATCACAACTTATTTTCTGCCCATTAAAAGAAAATGACTACATCCTACTCAAAGGAAAAGGGATGAAAAGCACCTAGAATTAACTAATAGAAAAACTGAAACCCTTAGAATAGCCAAATGAGGTCAATCTCAGTGTTTATGCAAAAGTAGCATAATTTTCATTTATTATAGTTAGGCCTTAGTTTGGGTTTCTTACCCTTCATTAACCCACATTCATACTAACAATGCAATGAAATCAAATACTAACAATGGGACTGAACCTTTAAGATTGTGCTTTTTCTGTGTTTATCATTTGGTTGAAGAATTTCTAATTGTTTTGTGTAATTGCTTAATAGTTAATAAGCTACAGTATTTACTTTTGTTTGTGGAAGATAGCTCAACTATCTAGGAATTCTTTTTTTTTTTTTTTTTTTTTTGCATCTAGGAATTCTTACAGGCATACTTTTGTGGTATAATTGGAAAGGCAAACGGAACCAGGCAGTTTCCAAACAAAATCTGTTTCCAGGATTAAGAAAATTCCCCCTCCATTTTAGGAAGTAATTTCAATCGCCAGCCTAATCTAGACATCTCTCAGTTTTAGGTTATGACAAATCAATTTTACAGCAGTGTTTTATCATTAAGTCCAAGGTGAGTATGTTTTACTATGCCTCCCATTCTTAAAAACTTCTGGTCACTACACTCCTTGTTACTATAAATCGCATATCTTTTGGAAATCAGGAAATAGCACTGGCAAACCCACTAGACCTGATGACCCTGGCATATTCAATAAGGACTCTAATATTTACATACCGTCCTTCCTTCTACCTACAACCAGTGAATACCCTTAATGATGTCAATGTGCAAAGATCCCACCTCAGTGTTACAATCTGGTTTTGGTTGCCCTCAATTCTAATGTCTACCTGCACTTCACCTAGGTGATTCATTAATATTGTCATATGCTAGACCTTAGCATCTAGAAACTTCTCCCTCTCTCTGACCACTGTAGTTTTCCTAAATTATTCATTCCTTATTATTGCTGGTAAACTTTGAGTTCTTTACTCTCATATTTTTTCCACTAAAACCACTCTAGGTTTTACTTTCTTCTATTTGGTTTAGATTATATTATTTTAACTACCTTCACCTTTCCTGTCCCATTTTTTTTTTTAAGTCAAGTCTATTTAACAAAAAGTACCACTATTAATGTGGTACTTTAATCACCTGCCTTTTTTGCTCTGGACTGTTGAATTCTATCAGAGAAAAATGACGTATCTTTGTTGTTTAGAACCACCACCACAGACATATGGTATTCCCTATCTTTGCTACATCTTCAGTGATGCCCAGGAATTCAATTTATCCCTTTTCAGCCTTTGCTCTCACTCCAAATCACTACCATACATCCTCCTAATGTCCTTTTCTTCAACCTTTAACAGACAATTTTGTCTATGACTTCACTGAGATGAGAAATGCAATAAAAACTCTCTGACTGAGACTCCCTCTAAAACTCCTGGTTTCTCCTAGCTACAAATTTATTGTTATATGAATGCATACTTGCCCTTCTCCCTGTTTAAGACTGATTTTTCCAGCTTGATCCAAGATACCATGCCATCATTATCCCCTTTTAAACCATGAACTTCTTTAAAGGAAGGATTTTTTTCTTGGTGGTCAATAAAAATGGGTCAATTTTTTTCTTTTCATTGGTGGTCAATAAAAATGGGTAAATTGAGAACAAAGTGTCTACTTCTTCCAAAGTTTTATGAAACTGCAACCCAAGAACGTATTTTCTGACTCATATTTTTCATAGCCACTAAGATAAAAGGTAAAATTTTTCTTGTAGCTGAAAAGAAATTCACCCATCTAAACATACCAATATAGTTTAAGACTTGGTATCATTATTGCAATTATGTTATTGTGGTGTCCTTAAAATAATCATGGTGAAACACTGTAAGGAGTACATGAACTCTAAGAGGACTCTTCTACTCTATATTAAACACATCTCCAAGGTTAAAAATTGAAAGTGATTTTGATATTTCTACTCTTCAGATCGGAAACTATGATCTCTCACAGCAAGAAACAATAAGGGAATAATTGAAATGACAGAAAGAGAAGGCCAGATAAATTTGAACAATGAAAACAAAAGCAGACAAAAGACAAGGCGTGAATATGCCCATGATTAGAATCGTTTAGAGGTGGGGAGGGCTCAAGCAAACTTATTCAGTAAATGGCCAAAAAATAGATATTTCAACCTTTGGAAGGTCAGAGGTAAAGCTGAGGATAATGCGTATGTACTTAAATAAGGACAAGTATCCAATTTCCACAAGATTTTTAACACTTTTAAAATATACTAATAGTTGTCATTTTTTAATACAGTTCTACTAAAAACAAGATTGAAATTTTTTTGTTATTGTTGGAATAACATTCTGCTTGAGTGGGATTCAACACTAGTGTCTATTATCAAAGTAATGTGAATTTTCATCTGTAAAAACCATTCTTAGCCTATCAGTCATACAAAAACAAGAAGCAAGCCAGATATGGCCCATGGGCCATAGTCTGTGAGGCATTTTTACTTCATTTCACAACAGGCTTAATTTTAAGCTTCATATAAAAATTGTTATACAATAGTTTCAATAAAGAGATTAGATATTAAGCAAAAAGTACAAAACACAAAGCTGGCTCTTTCCCTGTAGTGACTAGCAAAGGTTTATTCATAGCCCAAAATCAGTGAGATACAGTCAGCAGGACAGTCAATAGGTCAGGCCCAGGAAAAACCAGGCCAGAGTTAATACTGTCCAAATCATTCTTGGGTCAAATGAATGAAATGAAGATCAAGATGCCAGAACCATCCAGTAAGCCTGGGTATTCATAAAAACATGATGTACATTATATGCTAAGAATAGCTTCACAGTGGGTGTAGTTCAGTCTCTCCTATCCCCAGTTAAGGATCAAGGCAATACAGAAATCCTGAAGTGTGAGGCTGTTAAGAGCATTAATAACTGTACACATATTACACTAGGTAAGCAAATACTTTTCAAGCAGGTGCAGGATTAGTGGAAGTAGGCCCACTGTTCAGTGTTCAGAGCTACCTGTCTCCCAGAGTAGTTGTTGGCCCCATAACATATATAGGAGCTTGGAGCCTTATGCTTGGCCATCAGCCACAATGTGGACTACCCCCTGCCAGCACATGCATCCTCCCACAGCTGCCAGCTTCAGCTTGGTCACAATATCTGCCCTTGGGAACATGTACCACACATTGCATCTATATGTGTTCTTAATCTTGTGGTGGCTGTTTCCGTCCAGAAGTAGTCTGCTTGTCAGAAAGACTACAAACCAGGTTCTAGTTTCCACAGATTGTGAGGAAGGTGATTCCACCTAGAAGTACTCTTAGCAGTTGTAGAACTAGACACTTTGGGACACCAGGGGCACGCACTGGCACAGGGTCCGGGAAGCACATGCATCCCAGCGCCACCTTCTCACTGCAGCACTTGTTGCAGAAGCACTTCTGGAGAGGCAACAGTGGTGCTTTCTGATAAGAAAGCTGCAAAGTGCTGCTGAGAGAGGGAGTGCACCAGCTATTTCATGTAGTGATGCCACAATGCAGTCACCGCAAAGGCCATGACAACACCGCAAGCAGCGTTCTGGCCCTGGTCCAGGGGGTATCCCACTCCTGTCAACTTTTATTGGAACCACTTTTACTGGAACAGAGAGTGCTATGAAAGCGATTTCTCTCATTGCTCCCTAGAAGATGCTTCAACAATCCCACAACTATGCATTTAATTATGTAGTTCACCACAAACATGAGTAGTTTCACTAATTGTTTCAATCATGTTTGGTTATTTTGTAAATTTAAGTAAATTTAAAGAAAAAACATTCTGAATTACATGTTAATAACAAAAGAAAGTAGGCAAATCACTAAAAACATATTAGTAAAATAAAAGATCAAAGATTATGTCCTTTGAGACTTTGGTTCCTTCTCAGGCAAGAAATGAAATTTGTTTTAGAAAATCTTTTTGGCAATGTTATCTGTACTTGATTTCTTTCTGATAGTTTCCAGTTTTCTGGTAAATTTTCTAAAGCAATCAAAGCAGCAAAATTTAAAAAAATGAGCTCAAAATATTTATTAAATGGGCCTTCACCGAAGTAAGTTGCCAAACAATGATATAGGACATTAAAGTCTTTACATGAGAAATTCATTCATCTTTCCTTACAGATATCTTAAGTATTAGCATTCTATCTTCCCACATAAAAAACAACTATTTGAATATATTATGTAGCCAATGATAGTATTACTTGAGTTTTACTCTTGGTATTTTCTTTTATCCAGAATTACCTTCAGAGATGAAGAGAGGCAGACAATTGAGATTAAGTACCGTGACTAATGCAAACAAGCATCTAAACATGTACCTATAATCCCCCATATTATACTAGTTGGGGCATATGTCAGAGCTGCGATATTTATTCTGAACTTAATTCCTGAAATTAAGTAAACCATGTTTTGTGTAGATACATATTTCCAAACTAAATTGCTGAGATTGGAGTGGATTTAAATATGAGAAGGAGAAAATTTGCTTATAAACTTATTCTCTGAACTTTAATTACAGTCCCCCCAATGAATGAAGTTATTTGCATATGATATCTCACAAGTCTTAACTTGTAATTCAATTTAAAAGTTAAAAGTTAAAATTTATTTTATCCAAAGAAATCTCATCAAATAAAGCCATGAAATAATAATATATCAAAGAAAGTCTTATTTCTTCTTGCAAAAAGCAAGCTATAATTAGCCAAGTAATGGATTTTCTATTTATCACTAGTTACGAAATAGAAGTTAAATGATTTTAGTTCTTAATCTATTATTTCAAAGCTGTACTAAACCTGTCAAAATCAAAGCATAATAACCAATTTGATTTTATCAAATATAGAGCTCAGTAATTTATAGCCAGTGTTTCTTGTCTTTTAAAAAACTCTGCAGGGCCTCCCTGGTGGAGCAAGGGTTTACATCTCAGCACTATGAAACTATCTGCAGCCACTGCAGCAGGAGTTTGATCCCCAGTCAGGGAGCTTCCTACATGGCACAGTAGACCTCTCCTGACTCGCCCGCTGCTCCCCTCAGCAGTGTATGTCAGTCAATCCGCCTGTTCTGCTCCCCCACTCTGTCTCTGGTGAATCCTCTCACCCCACCCCCCACTCCTCTGGCCTACACTCCAGCTCTTGTATGCATAAATAAATAAATCTTAAAAAAAAAAAACTCCACAAAATTCATACTCTTCTCATTTCAAGGAAACAAATATAAGAATTTATTAAACTTTCTAGTATTATAAATTTAAGACTAATGATTACCTTAGATTTTTTTCCCATCAATGTTTTAATGTATTAAAAAGTTGAACTTATAAAAAAGTTTGGGTCATGAAGTTCTTCACTGGTTTCAGAAAGCTACACATATAAAAATTATTATTTTTTAAAAAGAATTATTTATTTACGCATACAAGCTGGGGAATAGGCCACAGGCATGGGGCAGTGAGAGGGTTCACCAGAGAAAGAGTGGGAAGCAGAACAGGCAGATCGACGGAAATACACTGCTGAGAGGAGCAGTGGGCAAGGCATGAGAGGTCTGCCCAGAATCTTCCCAGCCTGGTGTTGAACTCTTGTTGCTGCTGCCGACAGCTCCACAGTGCAGTGCTTACCCACTGTGCCACCAGGGAAGCCCCATAAAAAGATTATTAAGTGCAACATATAATACACTTTCTCTGTTTTTCAGTACAATATGTAACAGAAAACTGAATTCTTAGTCTAAATAACTTTCATACAGTAATTGTTATAGAAAAATTTGTGGCCAATATAGTAAAGGGTATATTCCCCTTTTCTGGAAAAATGCAACAACTTGTAAGACTTATTGTCCAAATTCAATAGCTTATGTACTGTGTAGATCCAAGTACTGCGTCTAAAACAACAGAAGTGAACAAACTACCTCCTAGTCTAACAGTCTTAATTACATAACACTTGACATGCATTCTTAACATTTATCCAAATATGATTTAGAATAGAGATCTATAAGAGATGAAAGTTCAATGTTCAGCTTCAAGGAATCATTTTAGCATCTATCTTATCTATTATCTATCTATCTATAGAATGCATATACTTTTAAATTCAGTAATCTATAATCCTGAGATATTGCCTTATTTTTGCATCTTGAGAGAAATTCACTGATCAACTAACCAAATTCCCATCACACTAGTAAGTCTTTGATACTTAAAACTTATTTTCACACCATTGTGATTTGGTAGTATCTGTTTTTTTTAAAAGAAAAATTCTTAAGTTCCTACCATCCTCAGTCCGTGGCTGCTGAGGGAACATGTAGTTAGTAAGCACCGTTTTCTGGGTCTCTGAGTCAGTCTCTTTTTGAAGAGGTATCAGGGGTTTGGACTAGGAAAAGAGAATATATGTTTACATTTTAATAATCCTAAAACAAATACATATCCAACAATTTCTCTAAGTGATCACCATTTTTTTCTAGTGACTACCAATGTGCAGGTATAAAAAAATTAAATATACATCATAAAATGTCAAACACTGATTTGAAACCTTATGCAAATATAAAAGCTATAATTTAGTTTTCAGTAAAATAAAGCAAACTTACAGTGCATTACACGTACCACTTAATCAATACTGTTCAAAGATCTCCCAAACTAAATAGAATCACAGTCCAGTAATTACTTAAATGACTTAATAAAAGTATAATAAGCCTTTCTATTTTATGTTACGTGGCTTCTCTCTAGTATTCCCCTTTTGGAGATGGTTTTGTAGAAAAATTTAGAAAGTTCAGTATAGCTGAGCAAAAAGTACTAAAAACAGGTAACCTGATTTTCCTCTATCCTGTGTCTCCCATCTCTAATAGTGACATAACAAATTACTTAGTAACAGGACCAATTTTTTTTTAAAGATGTGTTACCTAGCTGGTTAAGTGTTTTCAATTTACTTAATTCAACTAATAAAGTCAGTCTATTCGTGTAACACCCTACCAATCCAAATTTGGCCAACTCAACATGCTGGGGCCGATCCTCCCCTCATCTGCCACCCTATCAATTAATTTTTCTGATTCATTCAATTGCAACAGTTAGTTAGCTAATTCCATCCTAAAAGCTTACTCCCAGTCACACATTTCTTCCATGTATCCCCACTTTTTTGCTCCCTATAAACAAACCATCCTAGTATATCAAACATTTTCACTAGGAACTTTCCTTGACCTCTTCAAATAATGGAAATAGTACTCCTACTTCCTTCTCTAAAGACAGTGCTTCCCTGAAGTCTTCTCATATACAGGAAGTTTATTCTACAACACCTCATAAACCCTAGGCCAGGAGGTGGGATTAGGGCTTAAAAGTGCTATATAATCATTACTCGTCTTTCCTAAGTATAAACATCTGTTCTTTTGAGGAACTTTACAAACTCTGCCTCTACAACTCTATCTCCTTTCTTAATATCCATGGATCTCCTATTAGTAAGTATCTAGTCCTGACTCTGATGACAAGTATACAATGCAGATGATGTTGCCATGTTATTAGCTGAGTAACTGAAGTAGAGCAACTTGAAGTAGAAGATAGAATGTTCAATTTTAGGCTGGGTGACTATGAGACATATAGTTGGCAATGTTAAGTTGCCAGTAAGTTATATAAGTGTGCAGTTCGGGAAAGAGAAGTGGACTGGAGAGATTGGTTAGGAATAATGATAGTTAATTCTTTTTTTCCTACCTAAAAGTGTAGAGAAACTTAAGTAGAGTCTAGAGAACCAAGAGGGTACCAATAGGTACCTCCCCGACTCCATGGATCCCACAATTCTTGCTAATCAACCTTACCAACACTGCACTCATCTAAACTTTCTACTTTATCACCATCATTCTTTGTAGGTCTCTGTCTTTTTGAATTTCACCGTATGTCACCACAAGTGCTGTTCTGACAGTTACAAAGTTCTCTTTGCTGCACAATACTTTTTGTGCACCTGGATTGGCAAAGCTGCAACCCAGAATCATTCTTATTGTGTGCTTTCTCTATATAACACAACTGAGAAAACTAGTGTAACTACATATTTGTGGTGACTAACTTCAATAGGGTTCTCAATGTTGCCTGAAATTCCTTACTAAATACTATTCTGAAGAAACTTTATCTTCTAAAAATTTTTTTTAAAAATAGGATTCAAGAACTGCTAAGAGTTTGAAAACTACATTTTAATACTTTTATCATGTATATTCTTAGCCCTCTTTCTCACAAACTTCAGAACCAACGTTCTCTCAAGAAGAATTCCTGCTGGAACTTCTACTTCTATCAGCTTTCCCTCCAGTTATCCAACTCCCTCTTACATCCTCAATCTTTTTCTCCATAGTCTCTTTCCAACAACCTACAAACATGAATTCTAGCATTCACAGACTCTGCCCCTCACTACCAATTTCTCTTCATGCTCCATTTTGTTCTAAAAATGAATAACAACAATCATATAGCTATGGTCTTTCATTTATTTATTCCTTAAACTACTTCAATGTGGCTTTGGACATTTACCTGTAAAATTACACTAGCTACAGTCAAGATAAGTTGGCAAGTTAAATATTTTGCCAAATATACTATTTTTCAGATTTTATTTGAACTGACCTCCTTCAAAGTCATTGCTTCACCCTTAACTTGAAACTTCATTACACAGTTTTCCTCCCATCCCTGGCCAGTCAATAGATATTAATCCATCTGCCACTTAAATGTTGAGTATTCCTCAGGATTTATCCATCTCTAACATTAAAAAAATAATTTTATGTAATTCCTTTAAGGGAAAAATTAAAAGCTCTGAAACTGCTACCTAGAAAAAGTGATTAAGATGATAAGCTGAACACATCTTCCTATGCCATGACATTTTTAAACTGATAAAATTCACAAATAAACAAATGGAATAAATTTATTATAGTAATGGAAAGGAAATTATGCCTTCAGAAGCAATTTTGAGAAATCCCTGCATATTAGAGATTAAAAGAATGGAGAAACTAATAAACCAGAAACCATAACCTAAAACAAAGTCAGGGGGGTCACGGCACTACTACTGGAATATAACATATAGACTTATTTTCTTCTCCTGTGTTCCCTACATTGATATTTTTATCAATATCTACCCTCATCACACAAACCAAATCACTGAGGCTCATCTTTACATTTACTAATCCTTCTCACATACATGCATCCCTCATATGTTCTAATGTATGACCTTTAAAGTTATGCTTTAAATATACTGGCTCTTTCCTGAACCTGCTATCATTAATTTTACTTTAAGCCAACATTTTCTGTTGCCTTAAGTACAGTGATGTCCTCCAATCAATCTAGCCTATTTTCACCTTTGATACAGCACTCCCTGCTAAACCCATCTTCCAAAGATAGACCAAATTTTTTTCCTAAAATATCAATCTGATCATACTATATATTTACCTGTTCCTACATTACATTGGTTCCCTATGTTGACTAGGTTAACATATATCAAAGGATCACGTCTTCCTCTTAAACTGAGACATATAAATAATTGATCGGTAACTATAATGACTGAACACTCAATTAGCTTGAGTCATTCCCATTTTATGAATGCTGTTCTGACATAATTATCATAGAGCCCCCCTTTATTATCAAAATTGTTGCAATATGATAATTATATCATAACCCTAATCATAGCAAATTTCCACTGAATCAGAGTATGGCCTCAGAATCCTGAAAAGAATCTTCCAAGAAGTCACTTATAACTGATATGCAAAATAAAAGACTTATCCTAGAAATACAATGCAAGTCCCTTTGCATGGGATATGAGATCCACCATGAAACTTGCTCTTATCTATTTTCCTACTCTTCCATCTCACCAGTTACATTCTAAAAATAATAATTATTCACAGTAAATACCAGATCATTTCAGTCCCTTCAATCAGAATGCTTCCCCTTCTTTAAATATTACTACTCTTGAGAAGAATTAGGAATTACATAGGTATTTCTCTAAGAAACCTGCCTTTCCATTCTCCAGTTACGCTCCCCATTCTTTGATCATAAAGCCTAGTCCTAACAAATCTTTCCCCATACTATATTAAAGTAAGCTTCTTGATATCCTCACTTGGCCTACATAGCAAAAAACAGTTGTTCAATAAATGGTTTTAGAATGAGAATGACAAAATGAATAGAGAATTGAATGACCAATAGTTCTTTTCAAGTCTTCAGAGATACTCAAATGATAATGCTATCATCTGTACTACCAATAGGTATATTCCCAATATGATTAGTGAAATATTTGAGAGCAACTTATTTTCGTGACTCATAATCAAACTTTTCATATTTCTATTCCCCTGCATATCTGTGCCTCTGCAGCAAAACAACTGCTTCATACTGTAAGGGAAGTTTTCTAGCTATATTAGATATGTTTTACTATTTGCTACTTCAATATGTTGTTAAAATGAGGAAAACAAAGTCCCCACCACTCCAATTTTTGTTTTAATGTAATTAACAAATGGACAACAAGAGAAAAGAATGAGAGAACTGCTGTAATATAAAGAAATTTTATTAGACACTAGTCTCACTAAAATGAGTCACCTAGCATAATTTGCTGACATTGATTTATCCACAACAGTGCTATTATACTGAAAGTGTGCTCAAGATCAAGAGCTATGTTTCATTTATACTGTAGTAAAAAACCATTCTAAGTCAGGACTCCAGAAAATGCTTTCTTTTTTTTTTTTTTAAAGATTTATTTATTTATGCATACAAGCTGGTGTACAGGCCAGAGGCGTGGAGTGGCGAGAGGGTTCACCAGAGACAGAGCGAGGAGCAGAACAGGCAGATCGATGGAAATACGCTGCTGAGGGGAGCAGCGGGCGAGGCAGGAGAGGTCTGCCACGACATGTGGGAATCTCCCCGGCCGGGTGTCGAACTCGCGTCGCCACTGCTGACAGCTCCACAACGCAGCGCTTAACCGCTACGCCACCAGGGAGGCCCCACCAGAAAATGCTTTCTAAATCCAGCCATAAGATATCAGATCAAGTTTCAAATGTAAATATTCAATTAAGGGAGAGCAGATAGTTCAGAGTTTCATCTACCTGTATTCACGCTTTTGATAGATGCAGTAAGTAGTTGTATCATGCTCTAATAAAAGCAAAGTTATCATTTTAATATTTCCCTCCTAAACTCACAGAACAAGCAAATACTACAGAATAATTCAGAAGTGTGGCTCAATGTCAACTTAAGGTTTTCAGAATATTAATGAGTCAGGTGGAAAAGGAGTCCCCAGTAAAAAGATTGGTGAAAAGATTATTCTGAGACATGTTTCTATACTATAGTAATGCATTATGATTGTTAACATTAATTCAAAAGAGAATAACACAATACACTCTCAAGTAAATTTGACTATGGAACTTATGAATAGCATATGAGACTAGTATAAGTCACAACTTGGGAAAATATAGCTTTTATTTTAAGACACTGTTAAAAAACAATAATTTACTTTAAAAGTCAGAAAATTGTACATTATTTTGTTTAAAAAATTTGCCATTTGAGAAATATCAGGAAAATATGAGGGAAAAAGGTTATCTCATATTTACAGATAATAACCTGTCTTTATTTTTTTCCTCTTTGTTTAAGACCTACAATCCATTATTTTGGTGACATTATATAGGGGATAGCTTATCCATTAAAGTAGAAAGTTCTGAACAGTTTATGCTATGAACCCTACAACTGAGGATCAGACATTTCAAACTAAATCCAAAATACATTTAATTCAAAGACCAAGACAAATACAGACATGTTTATTGTTCAAATGTAAATTTAGCTAGAATGCTAACATATATTCATTGTCCTGACTGACCTCCTTGCCTTCCATGCACTTTAATACTTTTAAGTCAAGCTGTCATCTCATTTATTCCACTAGTACTGCTCTTCTCAAGGTCAGTAATTACGTTTATCTTCATAAAACCAGTGTTGTAAGAGCAACATTTGACACAGTTGATCTTTCTTTAAGGACTACTTTCAGGTGATTCTTTAGATAAAAACACTCTCCAGGCTGGCTATTCCTCATTCTCCTTTTTTTTTTTTTTTTAAGATTTATTTATACAAGCTGGGGTACAGGCCAGAGGCGTGGGGCGGCGAGAGGGTTCACCAGAGACAGAGTGGGGAGCAGAACAGGCAGATCAGAAACACACTGCTGAGGGGAGCAGCGGGCGAGGCAGGAGAGATCTGCCGCACCATGTGGAACTCTCCCAGGCCGGGCATCGAACCCCGCACCGCGTGCTGCCGACAACTCCACAGCGCAGCGCTCAACCGCTGCGCCACCAGGGAGGCCCCTTCTCATTCTCCTTTTATGGTCCTTTCTATCCTTGAGCTTAATCTTTAACCTTCTTTTCTACCCTCTCTCCCTACTGATCTTATATAATTCCATGATGTTAGTAAATCCTCTTTTTATAATACTGACTCCCAAAGTTAGTCTTCAATTGATACCTGAGTAACAAAGTCAGCTACTGATAGAATATCCCTACTTTAACATCTAAAAAGCTACTCAAAATTTTACATGTCAAAAATCAAGCTATTAATTTTATTTCCAAACTTATTTTCTTCTCCTATCTTCCCTTTTCTCAGGAAAGAGTAACCCCAATTTTCTACTTCTTCAGGTAAAAGCCTTTACAGTAATACTTGCTTCTATTCTTTGTCTCAAGCTCCACAATCAATTCATTAGTAAGTTCCCCTGGCAATAACTTAAAAATACACCATAAATCTGAGTTCTTCTCACTATTTTCATTATTAACACTAATTCAAGCCCAGCAATATCTCCTTTTGTAAAATTACTGCAACAACTCCCTATTGAATTTCCTGCTCCCCATAGAGAATATTCCATTCTCACCCTCAGTACCCTCATAATCTGTTCCTCACATAACAGTAAGGATGCTCTTTTAAATACGTAAATTATATCTTGTCATTCCCTGGCTCATAATACTTCAACAGTTATCTGTTTAACTGAGAGTAAAACTAAGTAACCAGCATGGCCTATGCTGAGTCTATGTGTTCTAGTACCAACTTTCTTCTCTGATCTACTTTTCACAATTCTCTGCCTTGCTGATTATATTTCAGCTCTCTGGGCCTTTTATCTACTCCTCATTTACAATGTTATTGTATTATTAGAGACTTTACGCTTTGTATTTTTTAAATGCACCCCCCCCCTTCCAACTTATTACTCCAATCTATGCATGGCTCACTTTTAATTTCATCTGAGAATCTGCTGTACTGCTGCTTTCCTCAGAGAGAAACTTCCTAAACCACCCTATTTTAAAAAAGGATGTTTTATTCCACAACCCTGCTATTTTTCTAATCCCTATCAAGTTGTTTGGTCTTTGTAGAATTCAAAAATTATTACATATGTATGACTTTTATGTCTTTCATGAGAAAGTAAGTCCAAAGAGAATGTAAGATGACTCTATTTCTTTGACCAATATATCTCTAGCTCCTAGAACTGTTCATGGCCTACTATAAACTTTTAATAAATGTGTGTCAACCAAAGAAAATCCAGGGAAAAATTCTTCATTCCTTAAAAATACGTCAAGGTCTGGGGAGAAGTGTTCGATTAGCAGTATAATTTAAATTATCAGATTTCTACAGATATATACATAGAGAATCAGAACAAAAAATCAAATAAGTTAGGGAATACTGAGCCCAATTCTGAATCTTTGGATCTTAGGGCAAATTTAAAAGAAATTAAACAAGTCCAACAGGATTTATTATTTATGAACCTATACACAGAGCACAAAAATAAATATGTATTAAATATTTTCAAAAGTTTTTCCTTTATATATATTTTAAATGTGTAGGAACAGCACTGCCCCTAAATGAACCTATGTAACTAGAATGCATAACTACATAGTACAATAAGAATTACAGTAATTTAAAAATTTAGAATGCTCACCTGATTATCTGAGAGCCACATAGCAGTCAATTGTTGTAGCTTTGTAAAACTAAAAGGCAAATTCTTTAATCTGTGGGAAAAAGTAAAAACAAAAGAAATGAGATATATTAAAATATGTGAACTTAACTTAGTGATTTTCTAAACAATGTTACATTATTGCATATGAATAGAAGAAAAACAGTTAACTCAGGAGAAAACACAACATAGGTCTCTGTATAGCACCAAAGACAAAGCATTATCCAGTTTTATAAGATCTGATTTTAAAACTATAAATCTTCAACTGAATCAATTCAGCTGGGTAAAAATGGGTTACCTAGATACCTCAAAATATTATCTACTTAGAAAAAATTTTAATCGTCCCTACCATAGAGCAAAGACAACACATTAAACAATGTCTCACAAATTTGCTATAAACAGTTTATTTGTATTTAGAGAGAATAAACTATTTTAAGGAAGCATTCTCAGTGAGTTTCTTATAAAAACTTCATTGTTCTATACTTTAAGTCAGCGCTCAAGACTATTTTAACATCATAATGAGTAAAAACCAAGTAATATTAATACTCACTAGAATGCTAAATTAGAATAGCACCCTATCAAAAATAGGATGTCTATCTAACTCTCCTAAACCTATCTTTCAAAGTAATTTGCTGATACCTACGGCAAATATAAACATTCATTAAAAGAAAAAGGGCAGTGATTTACCTAAACAAAATGAAATACAACATGCTAATTAGTCAGAAAACTAGATGTCAATTAAAGCTTATGCATCTGAGATATGATACTCTGCCTCTGAATCACATACAGTGTTACAAACAAACGTTACCTCAAAAAAAAAAAAATTTAACTCTATCTTATAAGCTATATGAGTCACCAAGAATCCAAGTCTTAATTTTCTCCTTCATGAAATGGAAATATCTGACATATTATTTCTTAAGGTTGTTTAGAGCACTTTGCAAGGTAATATGAAAGCAAATGTAAAAATGCTGTGTAAATCTTCTTCTAGCATCAGTATCTTAACCTCAGGAAAAGTTACAGACAATCTGTTTTTAAACACTGTTCCTAATTAGCAACCCTAGCGACTTGTTAGCTCTGTACCTTGACTGTGTCGTCTAAGTTATGTGAGTGCACACCTGATTACACTTCTGCCTAGAAAAATATGATCATTAGATTAAAAAGCCACTTTGTTGACCAGTAGTATTAAGAGGAAGATCTGACTTTTGGAATTAAAAAAAGGTTACCATATGAAGAGACTAGTGGTTGTATAGATGAAGCTGACACAAAATGTACTGTGACAAATAACCATAGTATGATGATTAACATCAGGTAAAACCAGATCATTCTTTCAGATGAAAAATCGGTATTAAAAAAAAAATATTAGGGGATCTCCCTGGTGGCCTAGGGGTTAAGTGTTAGAGTTGTCACTGTGACAACCCGAGTTTGATCCCCAGCCAGGGAGCTAGCCCACATATGGCGCAAAAGACCTCTCCTGTCTCGCCCGCTGCTCCCCTTATCAATATATTTCAGTAAATTGCCTGCTCTGCTCCCCACTCTGTTTCCGGTCAACCCCCCCACTCCCTGTACCTCTGGCCTACACCCCAGCTCTTTGACACAAAAACAAAGAAGATGAATATGCATTAGATTTTCTATATCACATATAATGAAACTTTAATTTCATCCAAACAATGGCTTCTATAAACCAATGGATGAACATATTAGTACAAACCTATTGTCACTTAAATTGATGACTTTTAATTTTTGCATGTCCCCCATTTCCTCTGGAAGTGTCTCAAGTTTATTGGAATGGAGAAACAGCACAGTTACATTTTTCCAGCTCCCAATCTGAAAGAGAAACATAAATTTGGGTATCAAAATTTTGTCTTCCTGCTTGATATAAGTATAGTATCATTTTCAAAAGTTATGAAAGTATTATTCTGACTTATAAAAGGAATTATCCTATTTTCTGTATTCAATTATTATTCTTCATATAGAAAGGACAGTATTTAGAGATTTCTTGAAAATCAATATAATTATTCAGAAAACAACTAGTTACCTAGTTATTTCTGAATGAAAATAAAATCACGTGATAGCTTTAAGTAATTAGAAAAAAATAAAATAGAAAAATGTAAAACATAGTACCTCTGGTGGTAACTGTTGTAAGTAATTATGATCTGCAGCAAAGGTTCTTATATTAGTAAGCTGACCAATAGATGAAGGCAAAGCTTCAACTTCATTGAAGCTACAATCCAGTTCTTCTATTGATACTAACCTTTAATTAAAAAAACATTTCATACATATAATCCAAAACTTAAGAACACAAGAACATCTGAACTTGACTTTAACAAACCTAGTAAAATTCTTTTTCTATTAAGCTAAAATTCTCCAACAAAATTAGGCTTATCATTATTCTAAGTATAAGCAACCTGCAACCAATTGCTTATTTAAATGTTTATAGAATTGCCTTCAGATACTATTTACACAATTACCTGAAAATATACATGGTATGTTTCTAAACATAGAATCTTCTAGATCTTTTAATTCATAAAAACCTTACCCTCCTATAGAGTCTGGAAGATACATTAATTGATTTTCATCTATTTTAAGAGTTGTTACATTCTTCAAAGAACCTATTGAGGAAAGAACAAATACATATTTTTCAGCTCATCCTAGAAGCAAGTCAATCAACAGTCAATGTAAACACACATTAATCTGACATGAATCTTACATAACTTTCTCAGTCAACCTATCTTAAGAGAGACACAATTTCAATCCCACATTTCTCTATTTCCCTTATCCCTATACTTTCAATTTCACCCACACATCACTTCTTAAAATTAGAGTATATTTATCTATTTAATCCCCACTAAAATATAATTATCTTAAGAGTCAACTTTTTGTCTACTTTGTTCATTGTTGGGGCAAATCTCCTTAAAACAATGTCATGGCACAGGGAAGACATACAATAAAAACTTACAGCATTAATGGATTAAGAAATGGTAGTATGAAGGTAGTTTTTAATGGGTATATAAAAATTATTCTACTTGATGTCTACAAAATACTAAAACAATGAAATGGAGTTTAGTTTAAAATTACAAGTGTTGAATAAATGTTAGTACAATTTGAAAAACGTAATTGGAGTTAAAACAACTATGTAATTCAACTGAAAAATATGTAAATGCATGTTTTGGTTTTTATATTTAAACATCTTGTCACAGAGATGCCCCAAGATTTAAGTTTGTGGGTTTTTAATCAAAATAATTCTGTTTCCTTGATGCAGCAACAGATAAGCAACTACACAAATACAGACTCAGTAACAACCGTAGCTTTCCTGCAGGACTTGTTCAAATGGCCTGTAAGTCCAAAATTAAACAGGACTGGAAAAGGTTACCGGAGAAGGGCTATAATAATCAAGCTAAGGCAAGTTTGGATAAATTAACTCTTTTTATAGAATTCAAATTTTATTACAGTGATAAAAATGAAATCTCCATAGGAGAAAGAACAACGTAGTAATGTCAAGAGAGGAGTAAATGGTATAATTAATCATATAAAGAAAAAATGGGAAGATCTGTGGCAGTGATAGTACAGTAAAACTATCTCAAAACAAATAAAATTTGATATATGGAAACACTGAATAAAGCAACCACAGAAATTTAATTTGTCAGATTTTATACTTTAGTAAAAAGAATTATATCTATTAGAAAGTGATACAAACCAATAGTCTCAGGCAGCTGTTGAAGTGAATTGCTTGACAACAGAAGATCTTGAAGGTTTTCACATGCTGAAATTCCTTCTTCTACCATTTCAATATTATTTTTAGAAACATCCAAATATGTGAGCTGTTTCAAGCTACCAATAAACTGTAGGATTCCCCCCCAAAAGGAAATCTAATTATTAACTGAACATTAAGTAATTTATAAAAGTTTAGGTAACAAACTAAGTTGCAATTCATAATTAAACATTTAAATGAGAGAAAATTCATGAACTTTTTAAACGCTAGTAATAACATATTCAGTAACAATGCTCCTACACTAAAAGCAGTTCCTACTAATTTTAGCCCAGCAGAATGACAATGGACATAAACTTAAGAGACTATTTTACAGAAGTTTATGGTGAATATTTTTCTATTTTAAGCAAGTATGTGTTGATAGTAAAACAAAATCTAACTTACTTCTAATAATCTGTTTTAAGAATTAAGTGACCATCCATTTTTTTTTTTAATTGAGGGAAAATAATTTGAAAAACCACAGTTCAAAAGAACTACATAGCATAGATAGCATTTAAGTGAAACCACTGAAAACTTTATATACATACCCCTGGAACAAAAGTCAGTCTATTACCATCCATCCAAAATTCTTTCAATCCACTCAGTTGCTCAAGTACTTCAGGCTGTATGGATAAGGAAACAGAAAAAAATCCAGCAGTTTATATATACGTCTTCATTTGTCAGAAGAAGCCCCTGGGAATTTCTAATAACTTTTAGTTAAAACATTAAATAAGATGTGGGCAGAAGTAAAGTCAAGACTCAAGCTTTTTCACTATATTATAGTTCTTACAGCATTACAAAAGGAGAACTCAGACCTTCCATAAGAAATTACATAAAACTTATTTCAGTTTTTGTTAATGTAATAGATTCATAATTACACAAAGAAAGAAATAAAAATAGACCCATTGCTTACAAGAGTATAATAAAGACAATTATTTTCTGTACACAGATTTAGTCTTTCTGGAAATCTTGGGGAAAATCACAAAAATACTCCCTAGTGATTAACAGGGAGAGGGAATAAAGAAATCAAGAGACATACATATTAAATGTCCAATAATAAAGGAAAGGTAAGTAAACCAAAGCATAATCACACAATACAGCATATTCTGTTATTTTAAACTCCTAGCAATTAAATGATGAATATTGTTTATTATATGGTGCTAAGGACAAAAAAATTAACCAGAGTTGTAGTTGACCTCAGTTAGTATCCAGACAAAATTTGATACTGGACATCACCCTTAGAGAGTAAAGATTAAACACATCCTTCAAATATATTTCTATCATTGTACAAACCTTGTTCGGTCCATTATGGTGGCATTTAGTATCATCACATCTAATCACACCAACATTAGTAATACATAAAAGGTGTGTCATTCAGATTTTCACAGGTAAAAATTCTAGTTGAAACTTGGCTAAAAGGAAGCTCCTTTTGAAATTCTTTACCTGCTATAATTCTATTAGTTATTTTTAAAAAATCTATGTTGCAAGACCAAATTGGTACAAAATTGGTATTCTGAATTTTGCTCTAGTTCATAAAATTAGTAATAATTAGAATTTTCAAGTAGTTAATAAGGAAATGACTAATAGTTATAAAATAAAAATTAAAAAGTACAATAGTTAAGTAATTTGGGAAGCAGGAATTTTTTCCACAAGGATTAAAAACTCCCAAAACACATCATAAAACCATCATAAGTCATCCTCAATTAAAATGTAATAAATATAAGAGATTTATAAAAGAACATATGACCCCTAAAACCACCAGCCTCTCCATTGACTTCTGCTGAAAAGCTAAATAGTGAGCAAATGTACAGTACCAAAAGGGATCACAGAGCTGAAAACTCATGTTCTTGAGACAATCATTTGAAATCCACCACAATTAAAAAAAACAAACTTGGAAACTTGATGCAAAAAATTCTTATGATAATATTCAGCTTAATAAATTCCTCTTTTAAAAAATCTAGCTCATTTTCTGAGTTATCTTAACAGAACTGAATAAAGACAAAAATTGCTTACAGACTCCTTTCCTTTTTGATTCAGCATCAAAGTACATTTTACATACAAAGCAAAAAACAGTGCAGCGGTATTGCCTTACTAACTGAAAAATAACAGGTGTTTTGATTTTTTCAATGATTTTTTTGTCTTTAGCTATTAAGAAAAATTATAAATAAAAACCTTAGCATTGAATAAACTCCTAAACAATAACTGCAGAGTTATTTTGACTTAGCAGTATCATTCCTGATGTATTCTAGCCTGATAAAATGTTATTTTCCCCTTATAATCGCTCAAATTTATACGTCTTATATCTTTTAGCTACCTCTCTGGCAGGTTTCTCAGTAATTTTACATTTTAACTTCCATTCTTATCAAATGTATTCATCTCTCTGGTTAATTTTCCCTGCTAATTTGCCCCTCAGAAGTGTGTATATGTCTTTACACCCAATTTTATACTTTAAAAAAATGTAGAGAAATAAACAGAAATTTTCACATTTTGTTCTTGATCACATGTAAGAGTTATAGGTAATGAAACTGCTGAGAACTTACCACTTCTGTGAATTCATTACTTCCCAAATCCAGTCTTTCCAGCTGGGTCAGTCTATTCATAGTTCTATTCACGAGAGATTAATAAAGAATTAAGAATATAAAAAAATCAATTACATGGAAGCGCTCAAAATTATTTGTGTGAATCATTCCTATGTAATATCTAACAATATACAGGCACTCACATGTAGACAAAATACAAATAATGTTCTAACAAAGTTAAGGAAAGTCATACTAACTTCTAGATAAAATTAAGTTATCAGTAATTTTCTAACTTTGTGCTCATCAGTTTTCACTTCTACTCTTAAGAAGTAATCCCAATAAATTTAAACCCAGAGGCCAAAATATTAATAACTGATTTTCCCCCCCCACAGAATAAGTTTCATACTGTACAAGTCAATTAATGAATTGTGACTAGTTGCTTCACTATAATTACTATCATTTCTCAGGATCAGTTATGTATCTATAAAACGTCAAGGTAATTAACTCGAAAAATCAATATTCAAAATTCTAAGAACAGGAAACACTGCTCCACACATTTTAAAATTGAATTCAACACAATTCAAAATAGTTTTATAAGAATCAGAAATATAATCAGATGGCATTTATTAATTAAATACATTTAATAAATAATTAAATTTCAAATTTCCAACTCGATATCAACATTTCTCTGCAACCACAGTACAAACTGATTTCATAATAAAATTAGTTGTACTTGTAATTCTTGTTTCATAAAGGCACTTCTTACACTAAACTAATTGCTAATAAGTTCAAATGCACATTTATGCTTATAAATTGTTATGTTAAGAAAAATCTATTATATAACTACCCAATCAGGTCCATATACTAAAATCCTTTCAGCATATGACAATAACAAAATACAATTATATTATTGTAAATTATAGCAATGTTAATAATTTAGAAACTACATAGTAAATAAATGCCAGGTTCTATAAATTAATGACATGAGAACAGGTTACTCCCATCTTCTCTGGAAATTTAACAAACTAAAAGTAGTCAGTAAAATAAAACATAATACTTTTATCTGGCTTTTAAGTGAAAAAATGTAAGAACACACTTCAAATTTGTAATGTCACTAAGTTACTGTTCTAACAATAGAAGAAGCTAATTTTCCCTAGCCCTGTTTAAAATATGCCATTCTATCAACAAACCTTTAGTTTAATTCATCTTCCAACCCCAATTTTCCTCAAAGCTACTTTATTTAACTTAGATTTATTGTGTATCTATTCTCAGGTACTATAATTTTACTTCTTACTTAGCTCTACTTTGTTTAATAATAAAGCAAAAGGTGTTTCCAGGATCTTTTCCCAGATATTAGATTCTATGATATTAAACTTCTATATCCAAACTACGTAAGGTAAACCCTTTGAGAAAAGTAGAGAAGACTATGAGGAGGAGAAAAGATTCAAAGAAAAACCAAACTTTTAAAAAAAAATTCAGTGTTCTTATAAAGATAGCCCCAAAACGCCACAGACAGCAATTTTGTTTTGATGGGGAAATTGTAAGAGGGTACAAAAATGAAAAGAAGTTCATTGGAAAAATTTAGTAACAAAAAACATCCTCAGAAACTTAAGTTTTAACCCTTTGCACTCGAGCGGCGCCACTATGGCACGTGGCGGTTTAATGCGTCCACTAGAGCGGTGCTGCTATGGCCCCGGCGGTTTAATGCCTCCACTCAAGTGGCGCCGCTAGGGCGCCCGAGCGGTTTGGAAGTCGGTATGTTTATTTCCGATGTATGATAAGATATTCTTTTTTTTTCTTTTTTTTTTTTTTAAATCACAGCCGAGCTGTTGAGAAAGTATTAATTAACTGGCACCTGAAGTTTTGCCAAATTGCTGTTAGGGTGCATTGGAACCAGCATGAAAATGAAAATAATCTCTTTAAGTAGAACCTAATCCAGAACAATCTTTCTTTTTTATATATATATATTTTTATTGTTATTTATGTCTTTTACATTTTGTATTCCCCTACTTCATTTTTTCACTTAAAAGCCCACCACCAATTCACCTGTGATCTACCTCCATGGTCCCTTGTGTTCTTTTCTATTCCATTTTGTGCCCTTATCTCCCCGCCCCCCTCCCGCTGAGCGTCTCTCTCCTATTTGGTTTCCCTATAGTCCTGTTATAAATGAAACCATTCGATATTTTTCTTTTTCTTTCTGGCTTATTTCACTGAGTATGATTCCCTCTAATTCCATCCATGTTGCTGCAAATTGCATGTGTTATGATAAGATATTCTTATCTCAATTACTTTCATGGACCAGGCTTGGCCTGCATCCTTAGCCAATTCTTAGCTTAGCTTAATTAGTCTCAGTTTAGCATTGTGATACGTGTCCTGACAAACCGAGGCTGCATCTTGGGGATTGTTTTACTAAATATCACACAAAAACTAATTACAGAGTGTAATATTTAACAGATTTTGTTGTATTCAATGTAAAAAGTAAATAAATTGGTGAAATTTTATTATTTGTATATGTTTGTTTAAGTATAACATGATTTCAAAGCACCTGTAAAACGCTTCCCTAATATAGCTGAAATTATCTCGAGTGACTGATTCACCCACGTGAAAAAGGCCTCGAGTGCAGAGGGTTAATTGATACAGGAAAATATGATAATAAATACGTAATGAAAAAGCAGAAATAAATATAAAGTACTAAGTTGTCCATTTCAACTTGCTACAGTTAGTACTGACAACTTTGGTCCAAATCATGCATCATCTTGTAAAATCTAAGATACAAAAATTCATCATTTGTGTGTGTTTGTGTGTGTAGAAGAACAGGGGTGTAGGCCAGAGGTGTGAGGGTGGGGGGATATGGGTGAGAAAATTCAACAGAGACAAGAGTGGAGAGCAGGCAGATTTACTAAAATACACTGCGAAAGGGAGCAGGCAAGATAAAGGAGAGGTCTCCTGTGCCATATGTGGGTTAGCTCCCTGGCAGGGATCGGCTTCCATAACAGTGTTAGCGCTGACACCTAACCCCTAGGCCACCAGGGAGGCCCAAATTCATCCTTTTCATTTCAAGTCTTTTCATTTAAGATCCATCTTCCTACTTCAAGGACAGGCAGAAACAATATCCTTCGAATTTCCTCCTGTTTACCTTTAAAATTCCTTTGTATTTAACTTTATTTCACCTTTTCCTGTCTCAAAGAAAGAATACACATCATCCTTTGTGATCTTGGTACTGTGTTCTCCAATACTAAGATGGTACTAAATTTCACTTAACTACATATGGAAAATAGCATTCCCTCTGCTCTAATCTTTGATTATGAAAAAGTTCATTCACATGACCTAAATGCACATGACTTTCATTAACAACTGGCCTCTTTATAGTTTATGAGGCCTCAAAGGTTTCAATCATGAGTCTTAAAGAGAAAGCAGGAAAGAATCCTATTTGTAAATACACAAACAGACCCCAAACTGAAGTCAAATCAGGAATAAAAAGAAAATAAGTGAGTTAATTATGATAACAGATAAACTACATTAATTACAGACTTAGCTATTTCAGTAAACAGTGTACAACTAAGTTACTCAAATCTCTTTGAAACCAGTCATACTTGAGCAGAGAAGTCATCAGTCCCAGTACCAATTCTGCAAAAATATTTAAGCCTTTTTAAAATACAGATCATAATTGCTATTGCAATTTATAATCATTACCATCACTATAAACTCCAGTCATTCCTATACCAAGCAATTCCTCAGCTAATACATAAAATCTTTTGGGAGATCAAAACAAGGGTGGTCTTTGCCCTCAAAGATTTACAATCAAGGGGGTAGGGGTAGGACAAGCACATGGTGAAAATGTGAAACAGATGTATGCACTAGAGCATATGGTTAAATGTCCTAACAGATATAAGTAAGATAACATACATGTTAAATAAACAGAACAACAAACTCCTGCAGAACTAGACATGCTTCTCTCAAGAGGTCAGCAAAGTTTTTCTGTAAAGGGCCTGATAGAAAATATTTTAGACTTTGGGAACTCTATTTGAGATTTGGGTGGGCTTTACACACTGGGCTTTACACACTGATTTCTAGAGAGCTATGAATAAAAGATAACAGATACACAAATTATATATTGAACATCAGTAATTAAAATGATGACCACAAATGACAGTATATTATAATAATTTGTACTCATATTTTAGATATTAAAAAGTTAAATTTTTTCAATGAACTTAAGAATTAAAAAAAATTCTAAACTTGAAAGGACAGCATCTTTACTTACTTTGGCAACATTTTCAACTGGTTTTCTCTAAGTTCTAATATCTGGAGTTTAGTTAGTCTGCAAAATAAAGGAAAAGTCAAGCAATTGTAGCAAAGAAAATATTATAATTTAATAAAGTAACACCATATTCATGCTTTAAAGCAACCAATATTTGCTGTATGATTATATGCAGAATACTGTATTAAAAATTACATAGAAATATAAAGGACATAAAGACTATCTGATCCTAAGAATTAGTGGGAGGGAAAAGGCAAATATTTTTAGACACTTTCAAAGCACAAAATGACTGATCCCTAAACATTAATTCTAGAGCATTTCATGTCTTTTTCTGAAAATACCTTTCCCCAAATCATTGGTGTTCAGTAGATTCGAGAATAAGAATTCAAATCTAGAGCTCATCTCTGAGAGAAAAAGTAAGGGAACACAAGAGACTTGGAGAAGGAAAAATCCTCTGGCTCTTCAGTGATGTACACTCCAATAAAATTAAAAAGAAAATGAGTAGATTAAGTGGTGTACAGGTATGTTTTAATGGCAATATTACTATATATAGCTCTTTCAACTCAACATGCTGTGTATCTTAAACAAAATGTTATGTGACAGATGCATTTTAGCTTAAGAAAGTATTTCAAATGCCAGATACAGAAGAGAAATTTATACAAAATGATTATTAAAAAAATAACATGTAGTTGGATAGTCCCTTCTCCAGTAATATAATAATTTGAAACCTATTTTTCCATTCATTCATTCATTGATTCATCTCTCCATTAAAAAAATTACTCAGAGGCTTTACTATGATAAGAACTGTTGTACATTCAGACATGGAGAGAGGTCACTTAAAACGTGAGTGGACCCCAGAGTCACACTCTCTTTCCTACAGAATTTCAATTCTAGTAGAGACAGGCAAATTAGTAATTAGATCATTTTCAAATGGGATAAAAGCTAAGAATAAAGCATTCCATATCTCAAATATATAGGAATTATCCCTATTTGTGCACATCTTAAAAACTAATTCAAATCATAAATTTCTTCTTTCTTTTAAATTTGCTGTAGTTTACTTGGAAAAAATAGAAGACAAAATAACAAGGTACAAAGAAACTATAAAACCACAATGCTTGGAAATAATTACAAAAGAAGAGCTTATGAAACTGTAATTAATAGTGTTACTAAAGCAACTTGTAGTTTTAAAAGAGCTAACAAGAAAGATTTTAGAGGAAATTATAATTTACCTGCCAAAATTAGCTGGCAAGAACTCAAGGAAAGCATCATTCAGATATAACTGGGTTAGGTTTAACAGTTGAGAAAATCCATCAGGAAGCCTATGTAAAATACAACAGAATTTATATTAAATTCATATACAGAATTTTGATGTCTTATTAAAATTTTAAGAATATATGTAATCAATACATGTTAATAATCACTTCCTTTTTAGAAGTGATCTTCAAATTGAGATTTGTCTTTTGTAGTATCTTACCTGTTTCAATGTTTATAACTTAATCACTTTGTAAAAAAGAAGGGAGTATCTGCCTCAATAAAATAAAATCTGCCAAAATAGTTAACTACAAAAAAGTCTGAATATACAAAAATGTAGTTAGAAGCTAAGTATAAAATCAGTAGGCACTCTCGAAATTCATCTAACATCCATCCAAAGGACTGTATAAGGATTTCTATACAATGACAGTATTGACCTCTGGGGCTGTATAATTCTTTTGTGTCTTGTGTACTATGGGATGTTAAACAGCAACCCTGCCTCTACCCACTAGATGCCAGTAGCACTCCTGCTACCACAAGTTGAAAAAATAAAAAAATCTCCAGAATTTACCAAATAACCAGAGAGGGCAAAATCATCCCCACTTAAGAGCCAATGGCTTAGAATATTTTCAGTTTCAACATGTGGTCCCTAAATAACATTAAAAAAAAAATCATATAATTCCATAATCAGAAAAAACTATATAAAAGTAGATGGCATTTTAAGGCCACATTAAAACCTGTGTATATGAGCTTTACTTTTGTCTCCTCTGGTTTACAAAATAAATTATAGTTCTAATATAGTGTAACAATACTCTAAGAGGAAGATAAGGCATCAACTTTACATGTATTCCCTGGATTTTGAAACGTACACTATTCTCTTCAATAAGAAATTAGTCTTTGATTCTTTTTCTTCCATTATCTCAAATTTCTCCATCAGCCACAGCAAGTTAAGCTAAACTTTGGAAAAACTCATTACATACAGTATGGGGATATGTGAAAGTTGGTCTTAACTTTTAAGTGATAATACTAATCTATACGTCACTCTTTACCATTTTGTTTTATCATTTTGTTTTTGCAAAACTTAATGGCTTTGGTACCAGTTTGTTTATAGTCATTCCCACCATAAAAGAATATATATTACCTCTAGTATAAGGTATATAAACAATTCTATGGCTTTCCCTTTTTCAGTTGCTTTTTCTTTGTTGATCTTTTAGTTTATTTTCACAAGTTTGTGTATGCAGCACACATGAGAAATTCTTATACTGTAAAAGTGACACTGAGCAAGGAGACCTGGATTCTAGTCTCATTTCTGACATTCTGAGATCTGGAGCAAAAATACTTCCATAGTTATGGAGATATCAAATTTACCTTTCTAAAACAGAAAAATTATAAAAAGGTTCCTTTTTCATTTGTAGGTTTATATAGATTTGAGACAGGCACTAGTTGTACATTAAAATATGGAAAGCAATAATCTATTTTATTCACAGAAATAATTCATAATTAAACAAAGAGCTTACTTGGAAATAGGGTTTACACTGGCCTCCACAACTGTCAAAACTTTACAATTTTTTATATTTTCCGGAAACTCCTGTATTCCTAGAAAATGAACATGTAAATTAATGATCAAATTTAAAGAATCTATTGCAAGGACAAAATGTAACAATACTTAATGTATTCCTTGAAGATTCAAATTTTACCAAATAAGCAGTATCTAGATAAATGGACAACATCAAACATCAACAAACAGAATAAACTCCACAATAAATTTATCTTTTATCTTTTGCTCATGACAGCTTTATTACTGCTAATTATCTTGGTTAGTTTTACTTTTCTTTCCTTCCCTTGGCTCTTTTGAAAATTAGTATTTTCTCTATGTGATGACAGGGATAACGAAATGCAGAACACTTAACATTTTCCCTGTTTTTCTCAGGTGAAAATGGGCATTGCTTTTTTAATGTTGGGCATCAGACTGAGGTGGTCCCTGGCATATATATAAAAACAACAAAACTGAAAGCCATGCTGAAGATAAAAGAGGCAGAAAACTCCTTATCAGATACACCAGAGGATATGCCTGAAGGCAGGTGTAGACCAGCACTTTGGTAAAATCCACTCAAATGTTGTGAACAGTCAAATTACTGTGAAGGTTTCTAAGCATTACTCAATTTACCTCACCAAAAACACAGAAACACAATTTGTGAATTAGCAACAATCCATATGCCAGCTTCTAAGTAGCACTCAATAATCTCAACTAGAGGAATTCTAATTTATAAGTATTCCCAAAGTCTGTGTTTATAAAAGCCATTCCTACACTAACATGATAGGATAATTCAACAGGGTTGTCACTAGAGAATCATTTAAGCCTCTTTCACCTTCATTATTAAATGATCCTAGGTGAGCAAATTTACCATACTACCAAGTATAGAGCTGACTTTCAGTTCATAAAAAAAATGAGTAACTCAGTATCACCAACTGACAAGTACCACACTAATAACTGTTCAGTCAAATCCCATCAATAAACACTAAAATTAGTTGGTAAAAGAATGATGAGTAATAGGATATTAACACAGTCTCTCAGTTTCTCCCCAAAGGATACTTACGAATAAGAGGGGAAAAGTGAGTTTACAGTACAGAAAATGCATAAGCATCATCTTAAATTGCTTCAAAGTTGGCATTACCAGTGAAAATCATCATGTGGCAACTAATTTGAGATGCACTGAGAAGCACTTGCAACATTGCTACTGCTGTATTTATGCCAAAAATACACCACCTAGTTCAATTATAAGCAAACATTAAATTAAAGGAAATTATATGACTGGAGAGCAAACTTCAAAACTCTTAAGGTCAAAAGAGACAAAACAAAGCCAGACTGAATAACTACCCATTAGATATCACTCAGGTATCTCAAATAAAATAGTTCCTAAACTGAAATTACTTATCTTCTATATTATTCAGCAATTATATACTAAGTACACTGCATCAAGTTTCAGACACTATGCGATGCACTACAGATACTAAGCCAAAGTTCCTTTTCTTTAGAAGTTAAAATGTAGCAAAGAAAACAAGTATTTTCATTGTATTAGCTTCCTTTCTTAATAATAATATGCCCTTTCAATAGTATTTTTCATACCTTTTCCCATTTCCTGGGGTTTCCTTTGGCCTCTTTTCTTCTACATTCAAGATCTTAGTGATTATCTCTAACCTCAGGCTTTATATATCGGAAACTCCCAGATATGTATGACTAGCACAGTTTCCTCTTAACTCCAGACCCCTAGGAACTGGATATGTAACTCAAATATCACATGTCCAAAGATGAGTTTTTCCTTTTCTTCCATTAAAAATTACAACTCCCAAAGATGGTCCCATCGCAGCTAAAATAACTATCCTTTCATTTGCAGAGACCAATATGCCTGAGGTCAACATTGACTCTTCTCTCACATCCCATATCTAATTCATCATGAAACCATCAACCTTTAGGTATATCTAGAGTCTGTCTACATGTTACTATTTCCACCACTATCACCAGAAAGGACTAAATAGCACCTAATTGGCCACCTTTCACTCTTGTACCCATAGTGTTCCTATATATAACCAGAGTGAACCTTTAAAATATAAACTAGATAATGTTCTGAAAATCTGTTCAAAACCTTCTAAATACATCCATCTCACTAAGAGCAAATGCCGAAGTACACACAAATGCCTACATTATGTGCTCTTTGAAGTATTTACTCTCTGACCTTTATTCCTATCACGCTCCCATTTTGTTCTGTATGTGTTTGCTACCCTGACTTTCAGTTTTGGACATATGCTATGGGACTCACACTTCACAAACTTTACAGTAGCTCTTCAGTCTTTCTGGGACCTTTTTATCTAACGTTTCTTCATGCTAACTTCCTCAAGTTGCTTCCTCAACAAAGCCTACCCTTAATGTTACCCTTACTGTTAGCTAGTCTCCTATGATGGCTTATTTTATCCTTATACATAAATAAAGTATGTAGAACTTGAATTTTATCATGAGTTACTTCTTAATCCTCTAACAGTTTCAACTATTCTTTTGTCATTCTCACTTGTTATCACTAGTGTTCCTTCATCATCATGTATTTTTTTAAAGAATTTGATTCTGTGGTTCAAACTAAATAAAATGAAGATTAGACCTTGGACATCACAAAACTATATGGCTACTGTCTTTACATTACTTTTATTTAGTAACAGAACTCTCTCCTCTTTGCAAAAAAAGACAGCAATTCAACATCAAGAAGTTGGCCCTGGCACTATCAGTCTCTAATCCTATTATGAGATTCAAAGGGAGGCCCTGATATTCTCAGGTTGAACTAAATGATTTCACATATCATCAACTTCAGACCAGGTCATTTGACAGATCAAGACAAAAGCATTTATGTCTAAACAAACACAAAACATGAACATTTCCAAGCCACAAAATACCAAACCACCCTTTCTCACAACTAATGAGTGACTGCTAATTCCTTATCAATCGTAGTTTTCGCCTCACTCTAATCTGCACTCAGGGTAGATATGATTTATTAAGACTCCCTGCCATCAAATTACTCCTAATTCTTGATAGTATCCCATGCACAGCAAATCTTTTTTTTTAAACCTTCCTCAAGTCACCAAACAAAAGCCCCAATTCTGTAATAAATGTTATTTTTAAAAATTCTTTTAAAAAAGATTTATTTATTTACGCATACAAGAGCTGGGTATAGGCCAGAGAAATGGAGGAGTGAGAGGATTCACCAGACAGAGTGGGGAACAGAACAGGCTAACTGCCTGAAATACACTGCTAAGGGGAGCAGCCGGTGAGACAGAAGAGGTCTGCTGTGCCATGTGGGTTAGCTCCCTGGCTGAAGATACAACTTGTGCTGCAGTGGCTCTGTATAGCTTCATAGTGCTGTGACTTAACCCCTTGCGCCACCAGGGAGGCCGAATCCTGTAATAAATCTTATTTGAACCCATGTGACTATATGGTGTTAATTTTTGCTCCCTCCATCAAGTAATTTCCACTACAGGTGAGTTCTCTGTGATCTCTGGTAGAAGGCATCAATATCCCCATGTTCTAATTGCAGAAATTAAGTTAACAGTTGTTCCATACTGGTGTTTCTAACTTTAAATGCTATCGCAAAAAATAGTACAGAATATAACACTGAATTTTAGTCAAAACAGTCCAAGCAGGCGCGGCAGACCTCTCCTGCCTCGCCCGCTGCTCCCCTCAGCAGTGTATTTCTGATCTGCCTGTTCTGCTCCCCGCTCTGTCTCTGGTGGACCGTCTCGCTACCCCACGCCTCTGTCCTGTACCCCAGCTTGTATGTATAAATAAAAAATAAATCTTTGAAAAAAAAAAACCAAAAAAACAGTCCAAGCCAGGAATTACAAACTCAAATGATTACACTGTCTAGGGAATTACATGCATGATTGGGACCAGTACAACACAAGTGGTAAGGCCTATGATTAGACACAATGAGAATATCCCCCAGTTACAGTCTATGTTATTAATACACCTAGCGGTGACCAGTGATCATCATCTAAAATACTAATTTTTAAATTCCTGGCCAGTGTAACATAATTTTTCTTCTTTCATTATCATGAATAAGCTGATTCATTACAAAAGCTGAACTTGACATCAACTATTAAGCAAATGAGAAATTTTAAAACCCAAGAGAAAAAATACAGTCACTTTCTCAACAATGGTAATTTCCCCTGTAATCAACTTAGCTTCTCTGGGATTAAATAAAGCGCCTTTCCAACAGTTTGTCCCTAATCATTAGATTTTCTTAGGTTCAATGAATTGCTTTCTGCTTTGAAAAATTTTCAGTTATTCTTTGTACTCATACAGGAGAATTAACAGAAACATAATCTTCAGTTTTTTACTTCTCCACTCCATGATTTTTTCCATCAACCCTTGTGGCAAGATGTTTTAATCATAATTTTTATTTATTCTTCTCAAGAAGATAGTCCATATTTCAACACAACAGAAGATAATTTCTCCAATACCAGCTGCTATTTGCAATGACTTGGGATAGCAGCTTGCTGAACTTTTTTTTCTTTAAAAAGCTAACAATAAACCAAAACTTTAAACACAAAAGGGAAAAGCAAACTACAGCTCATAAATTAAAACTTAGGTTTATTGTAGAATACAAATGATTTAAATTAAGGAATTCCTTCTAAAACAGAGATAAATATTAGTACCTTCATATTATATACCTCCTATATACAGACTGGTTAGGTTCTATGAGGCAGGTAGGGAAATGGTAATACTGATAATAGTATATAAAGATTGAGAATTAAAGCAAATCCCAAATATAACAACAGGGCCAAAAATCAGAGAAGTAATACCAGATTATAATTACTCACATTACTGAATAAGTGTTTTAATCACTAAACCATATTACCCAGCCAGTTGAGACACACCGGAAGAACTATTTACAGAAGATTAGAAACCAAGAAAATCTGAAAGCAAAAATCCTAAAGTGCTTTTAAATAAATACAACTTCTGAAGCATTAATAAAGTATGCCACAATATATTTCTTGCTTCCTTTCAAGCAGGGCATATAGCTAATAAATATGAAAACATTATTCAATCTGACGTATTAAGATTACTAGACAGAACTACTACAGACACCTAAAATGAGAAAATATAAGAGGCTTAATGGTACTTAATAGATTATTCAAAATAATTAGATGCTATTATAGAAAATTAGGGATAACTCAATTTTTTCACTCAGAAAATAACATGAAACTCTCAGTTATCTCTAATATAGTGATCAATTACCTGAATAGTAAATAAAAAAGTAGCAATTTAAAAATTCGGTAATCACTATACTAATACACAATTAGTATACTAACCTATTCTTTAAGCAAACTATTACTTAATCAAGTATGTGAATAACAAAATTCAAATTTTTTATAATCACATCAACAGAGAAAGCAAATATGGCAAAATGCTAACAATGGGTGAATCCATGATTATCCGATCAATTAAGTAGACTTTTCATTAGGGTATAAATTTTTTTAAATAAGAGGGGTGCAACTGTACTATTATAAAGAAGTTCAATCTACATAATAATTATCTTAAATAAAATAAAACAATTTAGGGCCTCCTGGTGGTGCATGGAGTTAAGTCTCAGCACTATGAAGCTATCTGCAGCCACTGTAGCATGAGTTGGATCCCCTGCCGGGGAGCCGACCCACATGGCATAGCAGAACCCTCCTGCCTCCCCCACTGCTCCCCTCATCAATGTATTTCAGTAGATCTGCCTGTTCTGTTCCCCATTCTATCTCTGGTGAATCCTCTCACCCCCACACCTCTGGCCTACACCCCAGCTCTTCTATGCATAAATAAATAAATCTTTAAAAAAACAAAAGTTACACAAATTTTTTTTTAACCTTTAACACACTACACTGGAAATAGTATTGACGGGAAGCTACATTACTTTCACACTTATGGATTTATCAAATTGTGTAATCAATGATGGACTCTGCAGTTGTTACTAATTTTTCATCATTATAAACAGGGCAGGAAATACAAATAAACACAAAAATTTAAGAATATATGAATATGTATACATATGCATCCATAACATTTTAATTAATTAAAAGGTTATTTACAATTATTTACACTTATTCTCTACTTAGTTTTAAGCTATCAAAGATCATTTATATATTGGGTTGTCAGAAACGTCATGATGTATTTTTTTCTATGTTTTTCAAAGGTCATTTGTTTATATAAAGAACAAAGACCAATCAATGACATACTGCCCACCTTGTTCCATAATCTTTTTTTTTTTTTTAAAGATTTACTTATTTATGCATACAAGCTGGGGTTTAGGCCAGAGGTGTGGGAGGGTGAGAGGATTCACCAGAGACAGAGTGGGGAGCAGAACTGGCAGATCTGCTTAAGTATACTGCTGAGGGGAGCAGCGTGTGAGGGAGGAGAGGTCTGCTGTACCATGTGGGAAGCTCCCTGGCCGGGTATCGAACTCGTGCAGCAGTGGCTTTGCATAGCTTCATAGTGCTGCGCCTTAACCCGTTGTGCCACCAGGGAGTCCCTTGTTCCATAATCTTTTGCCATCTTTCAGTGAGCTTCGTGATTCCTTGCTCACAGAAGGATCTGTCTTTATTGGCGAAAAACTGAACAAGGTGCTGATTTACAGTCTCATCTGAATTGAACATTATACCACGCAAGGAGTTTTGAAGTGAGCAAAACAAGTGGAAGTCTGATGGCACAAGGTCAGGCGAGTATGGTGTAAGTGGCAATACATCCCATTCAAGCTCCGATAATTTTTGACAGGTCATCAAACTTATGGGTGGTCTGAAGTTGTCATGATTGAACACAACTCCTTCATGATTAAGGAGCTCTGGACATTTCTGGATGATGGGTTTATTCAAACTGTCCAACTGTTGACAGTACACACTCGAATTGATTGTGATTCCTTGGTAGGAGCTCGAAAAACTTGACACCCTTAAAATCCCACCACATTGAGCTCACAACCTTCCTCTGATGAATGTCTGCTTCAGATGTTGTTTGAGATGAATCATCACGTCGGGACCAAGACGATTTGCACACCACATTGCTGTAAACAATCCACTTCTCATCACTAATTATCAGTCACTTCAAAAAAGGATAGCTTTCCTCATGTGTAATGAACATACAGCAGATGTTTATATGCACCATCAAATGAACTTCTCTGAGTTCATGAGGAACCCAAATATCGAGCTTGCGTACGTATCCCAATTTTTCAGGTGCTCGTGAACACCTGAATGACGGATGTTCAATGCTTCTGCAATCTCTCATGTTGTGTAATGTGGGTTTTACTCAATCCATGCCTTAATTTTGTCGTCATAAACCTCGGTGGACCTCCCTGACCAAGGAGCATTGCTGAGATAAAAATCACCAGCACAGAATTGCGTGAACCATTGTTGGTACTGATGTTCTTGTAGAGCATTGTAACCATAACCTTTATGCAACTTTTCACAAGCGTGACATGTGTTCTTCCCTTTACAGAAGTAAAACAGTAAAATATGGCAAAAAGCATTTTGGACCTCCATCTTCAATTTGTTATAAAATCTCCAAAACTCAACTAAATCACTCAATCTTTTTTAGAGTTAATCTAGAACTCTCAACTGTTAAAGGAGTAGCAATGGCATAGATGTGAATGACTCTAGCACTTCCAAAAATGAACATATGTTGCAAAAATGGTCTTGACTATTCCAACAACCCAATATATTACAATCTGACTTTTCCACTTTTTATTTACAGAAATCTTAAATAATACAGTATGTTCCCAAGTACAAAAAGTTAGCGGGGAATATCTTACCATTTTTGCTGACATCCAGTTCCCTGAGATTAATGAGATTTGCAATAGATGCTGGTAATACTGTTAAGTCATTGTCAGGCAAACTGAGTTTGTGCAGAGACTGACAGTTAAAAAGTTGCTATTGAAAAAGAAAGGAGAAGATTTTGATTATTTAAACTTCCTTAAATATTTCACATATTAATTTTTACACAAATAATATTAAAACTGAATAATATACCTACACCAAATACCAGGGAAGAACTCACTGCTTTAAGCTATTATGGATACAATGTGAACACAACTGAATTACACAGAATAATTTACATCCTCACACTTCTGCCCTGAGCACAATTCACTTAGTGAGAATAAGCATATGGTTGTAGTCTTGTCAAGGCAGTAAATAACAAATGACTAAAATTGTAAATTTTGGAGTTTGTATTTCAAGCACCCTTAATCCAAAATCAAAGTTAATACAATTTAAATCAAAACAGTAAGTACAACTGATTGTATACGACAATTTGACAGGACAAAACAAACAAGGGAATAAATACATTGTTATGCTAAAAGCACAATAATAAAACGTGATCCAAAAATATATATAATCAAAGGTAGTAGGTAAATGGATCACTTAATTCCATGCCAAAAAAACTGGAGCACTGAAGATTTCTAGGGCAATAAAAACAGTGTGTTTTTGACTGGCTTTGGCTGTTCTTTTGATTGTGTTTCTTTATATTCCACATGCGTGAAATCATACAGTATTTGTCTTTCTCTTGACTTATTTTGCTTAGCATAACCCCCTCAGTTGACATCCACATGGATGTTAGCCAGTCTACTGGCTGAAGAAACTGTGTAGCCTTTACCTTAGTGACTACAAAACAAATGGAATTAAATATAAAAATTTACATTTTCCATACAAATACTCAATAATTAACGAAGAAATAACAGGCTAAAACCTTTAAAAAAATCTGAATTACGCTACATAGGCTAAGATAAAATTAAACCAAAAAAAGAGAAAAGTACACACACATATCTGTACCACTCTAGCAATACTGGGAGGGAGCAGTATTTTTAGACATAAAAATATCCAAAGCAATTCTTTTTTTTTAATTTATGCATACAAGCTGGGGTACAGGCCAGAGGCATGGGGCGGTGAGAGGGTTCACCAGAGACAGAGCAGGCAGACTGATGGAAGCACACTGCTGAGGGGAGCAGTGGGCAAGGCAAGAGAGGTCTGCTGCGCCATGTGGGATTCTCCCCAGCCGGGCGTCGAACTTGCGTCACCGCTGCCACTGACAGCTACACAGTGCAGCGCGCTTAACCACTGTGCCACCAGGGAGGCCCCTCCAAAGCAATTCTTAAAAGACAGTATTAAGATACCTTTGGAAGCTCTTCAATCTGATTAGCATCTAAGTAGAGCTCCTCCAAAGTTTTTTCAAAAGTAAAAATCTCCTTGGGAACCTGTTCCAAACTGCAATGTGAATAATCAAGTGTGGTGACGGTCTCCTCTTCCCCTCGTAGACAACGACATGGTACCAAACGCACAAACAAACTTCGTTTTGTAGTCATTTTTAGACACTGCAATATTCAAGTAAAAATTAATTTAGTTAAAATGCTTTTCAAAACAAATTATTTCAATTAATTTATCAAAATTTATGTATCAAAGAAAAATACCTCTTCCCATATCTATAATTAGTGAAATACATTTAACATTATTTTATTATCAAAATCTATACTAAAATTAAGTTCACGCACTTTTGATCTTTGCAAAATGATCTAATCAAATTAATAGTCCCAATCCATTAAATCCTGTATAATTCAATAAGAACGATACTTTAGAAGTCTGCTTACCCACAATAAGACAGTTTTATTGATCCTCTATTTTTTTTTAAAGATTAATTTATGCATACAAGCTGGGGTACAGGCCAGAGGCATGGGCAGTGAGAGGGTTCACCAGAGACAGAGTGGGGAGCAGAACAGGCAGAGTAATGGAAATACACTGCTGAGGGGAGCAGCAGGCGAGGCAGGAGAGGTCTGCAGCGCCATGTGGGAATATCCCTGGCCGGGCGTCGAACTCACTCACCGCTGCTGACAGCTCCATAGCGCAGTGCTTAACCGCTGCGCCACCAGGGAGGCCTGATCCTCTATTTTTAACAAAGATAGTTCTTTAATTTCTGATTAAGAGCTGCTGCTTAATTAAGGCCTTGACTATTACAGTATTGAGTAGGAAGTGGGAAAAGAAAGATGTTTTCAGGTCTTCTTAACCTGCCATCAGTACCAAGCATCCTTAAAATTTAGTAAGACACTCCCACATCAAAATTCCATTCTGTGCCAAGTATATTTTATTTCAATTAAATACCGGTGTTTTAATTTTGCTAAAGAGCTTATTGGTCTTACTTTTGCTTAATACACTTTTGTTTTATACACTAGAGAACAAATTTGCTTTAGTAAAGTAAAATTGTCATTATTTCAAATCTACCGGTAGAAACTAGTGCATATACTCCGGGCAAATTTTATTAAGAATACAATGTATATACATTGGTTTATTCCAACAGTCCAAAAAGAAAAGCCAGCTTCACTAATCAGTATTATCAATTATTTATAAAATGATAAATTCTCACCCTACATAGAAGACTTTATTATAGTATTAGATACTTCTAACAAGGATGAAACTAAGTTGAAGGCAATGAACCAAGTGCTCCAGACACAAAATATAAGGAAACACCCCCCAATAATCAAATTAAGTATTTTCATACACTATTTTTAAAGAAAATCAAAGTCACTAAAAATAATTCATGAACAAGATGGCTAATTTAAAAATAAAGAGAGGATCAATGCTACTGATTTTTTTTTCTTATTGCCTTAGAATCCAATACAGATCTGGAAGGCACTCCTAACTCTTTTAATTTAAATGATATGCTATTCCTTTTTTTTAAAGATTTTATTTATTTATGCATACAAGCTGGGGTACAGGCCAGAGGTGTGGGGCGGCAAGAGTGTTCACCAGAGGCAGAGTGGGGACCAGAACAGGCAGATCTAAATACACTGCTGAGGGGAGCAGCGGGGCAAGGCAGGGGAGGTCTGCTGCGCCATGTGGGAACACCCCTCCCCCCAACACCACTCCTCCCATCCCAGGTGTTGAACTCCATTGCCACTGCTGACAGCTCCACAGCACAGCACTTAACCCCTGTGCCCCCAGGGAGCCCCTGATATGCTATTCTTAAAGTGTTTGACAACAAGAAAGTATTTCCCTTGCAATCTTTAAGACAATCTGACAATTCTCAATTACAATGTGCTAGGCACTATGTAAGTTCTTTAAATAATACGCATATTCGTATTTCATCGTTGTATACCTAGATCTAAGATCATGATCATATCGCAGACAGATGGTCAGAAATTACAGAACTTCTTGGAAAAGACAATGAATTCAGAAAAGAGAAGTTAACTCCTTAACTCTAGAAAGCTGCAAAAACAGCATAACCTCAAAGGAAAACTTTCTATGAACAGAGAATTTAAAGAAACCAATTTATATCTCAAAAATTCAGTGGGTCCAAATTTAGCAGATTTAAAACTGCTGATTCATAAGAAAGGAGGGGGCCCTTAATTACTGAGCACAGTGGAAGAAAGTACCATATGAAAGAGAAATCAGTAACAATACCTAAAAAAAAGATCCTCCCTACACAATACCAGAGAAGTAAACCAGGGGACCAAGCCTAGCCTTGTCTGAACTACAGGGATTGCTAATTAGAATTATAGTGTCATGGTATTTACAACTAACCTTATAAATGACTTACTACAGTAAATGTAAAAATATTCTAATCTTATGTCAAGAAAAAAGACTTAATAATAAGCCAAACACTTCCTAACAAAAGAAATTAAAGCTACTTACCACTGGGTTGAATTTGTCTCCCTGATGTTTCTTAATTGAGTCAACATTCTATGGGGGAAAAAAATCCAGAAAAAATAAGATTAACAATTGAGAATAAATTACTCTGACTTTAAGAATAAATAAGAGGGTCTCCCCGGTGGCGCAGTGGTTAAGCGCTGTGCTGTGGAGCTGTCGGCAGCGGCGACGCGAGTTCGATGCCCGGCCAGGGAGAATCCCACATGGTGCGGCAGACCTCTCCTGCCTCGCCCGCTGCTCCCCTCAGCAGTGTATTTCTGATCTGCCTGTTCTGCTCCCAGCTCTGTCTCTGGTGAACCCTCTCGCCGCCCCACGCCTCTGGCCTGTACCCCAGCTTGTATGTATAAAAATAAAAAAAAAAATAATAAGAAATTACCTTAAAGAGTAACTTAAAATTCTCACAAATGTACCCATATAATCTGATGTGCAAACAAGTTTGCTAACTTCTAAATAAATGGCTAACTTTTTAATCAGTATCTGAATTCGCCTCTATACATTTTAGCTATTTAAAGCATTCAACTCTATTACATATTTTGTAAGTCCTCACTTAAAATCACCTTGGTTCTTAGAAACTGTGACTTTGAAAGAAATGATATAGAGGAAAGCCAGGTTCTCAATAACATCATTTTGTTCAACATCTGTTGGGAGTCTTATCAATACTATAACAAACAATGTTACTTGAGGACATGCTGTATCCATCTACCATTAAAAGCCCATTTATTTGATGTTATTGAGAAATAATAAAGTTTTCCAAGCAAGCTCTAATCACCAAACATACTTAAATTTAGTAGTTTTTCTGGTTCTGTGTAGCAGACCCTACTAACTGCTTGTCAGAATCTACTCCTCCTATCTAGAACTTTTATTTTATTCAGGAACTTTTGAATTTTCCAGGGTAAGGAAAGATGGAAAGGGGACAGAGGACACAATTAAAATCAATTACATATACTTTGAAATCTACTTCACCAGTTGGTTCTGAGAAAACATTAGCTTTCCTTTTTTTAAAAGGAATAGATGTGACTACGATGTCTACTGTGCAAAAACTATCCCATGACCGTAAGTCAACAAGTGTGAAGATTGAAAACCAACCAACAGGGGAGGGACAGGGTGAAAACAAAACATAATAATCAATAATCAATACCACACAGTAAAAAGACAAAACAAGCTGGAGGTCTCTTAAAGTACTGCTAAGCAACAGAACCAATGTTAACTATAGCCTACTTCTGGATTTTATGGTAAATCAAAAAAACTAAGTTCCCTACTTGTTAAAACCATTGCTAGTTTTCTGCATATACAGCAACACATTATACTGAGAAAGCCTGAAATGATAGCATTAATAAAAAGTATACATATCGGAAATAAACTTTTTCTTACACATTCGGTAACATTTGAAAATTAATTCAAAATAAATTGAAGATTTAAATGTTAAGACCTGAAACCAGAAAATACATAGGAAGAAACAGGTGAGAGAAGCTTTTTGAGAATAGCCTTGGAGATGTCTCTGAAGATTGAAATCCAGTGTCATAGGAAACAAAAATAAATGGACTACATCTAACTGAAAAGCTTCTGCACAGTGAAAAAAACTAAATGAAAAGGCAACCTACTGAATGGGAAAAGATAACTGCAAATCATACATCCAACAAAGGATTAATATTCAAAATATATAAAGAATTAGCATAACTCAACAGCTAAAAGAGGATCTAAAAAAAAACCAGGATCTCAAAAAAACAGATACAATGGCCAACAAAAACATTTTTAAAAGTTCGTCATCTCATTATCAAGGAAATCAAAACAATGAAATAACACCTTGCAGCTGTGAGAACAGCTATTATCAAAAAGACAAGAAACAAGAGTTAGGCGATGACTTGGGGAAAAGGAATCCTCATATACTGCAGGTGGGAATGCAAATTGGTGCTTCCATCATGGAAAACAGTATGGATATTTCTAAAAGCAATAAAATATTGTATGATCCAATTATCCCACTTCTGGATATTGGTCTTAGGATTTATCAGACCACTAATTCAAGAGACATATGTGCTTCCACGTTATGCTAACTGAAATAAGACTGTCTCTTTCACATGTGGAATATAAACAAATGAACAACCAACCAAAAATATAAGGCAATAAGAACAAAATTGTGGTTACCAGAGGGAATGGAGCAAGGAGAGTGAGTAAATGGTAAAAGGGGCCAAGTATATGGTATAGGATGGAAACTAGGCTTTTGGTGCAGAGCATAATAATGTAGTATAAACAGATGCTGACTGACAATGCTGTACACCTGAAATCTATATACTATAACCAATGTTACATCAATAATTTTTTTAAAGATTTATTTATTTATGCATCTAAGAACTGGGGTGTAGGCCAGAGGTGTGGGGTGGTGAAAGGATTCACCAGAGACAGAGTGGGGAGCAGAACAGGCAGAATGACTGAAATACACTGCTGAGGGGAGCAGCAGGCACAAGAGAGGTCTGCTGTGCCATGTTGGAATCTCCCCCACCAGGGATCAAACTCCTGCTGCAGTGGCTGCAGATAGCTTCACAGTGCTGAGACTTAACCCCTTGTGCCACCAGGGAGGACCTACATCAATAAATTTTAAAATTTAATATAAAATAAAAAGCTACAAAAAAAGTTCAGTGATATTAATGTGTTTCAGAATTTTGATGTCACCCTAAATATACTAAGTTTTTTGTCTCCTATCGTAAATGGTTTGGGATTACTGAGTTATGTAATCATCTCTACAACTTCTACATATGTAACAGGGTGGTTCCCAAGAAAAGGGGCAGTTCCAGGTTCCCTGCCCCACCCAAGTTAGGGTGGAGCTTAGCAGGGAGGATAAGAAGCTAGAGAGGAGAATGGAGGAGGTCTGGAGGAGACACATAGAGCAGAGTCCTGAAGAAGCTGTGCTTGCTTCTTGTTCCCGGACTGGTTGAAACAGATGTGGCTGAGAGACCCCTGGGGAGGTTAACAATGGCAGCTTTGATCTTGATTTTGATTCTGCTCTTTTTTTTCCAGACTTGTCTGGCTGGTTTGTTTTTTTTTTTTTTTAAAGATTTATTTATTTATGCATACAAGCTGGGGTACAGGCCAAAGGCATGGGGCAGTGAGAGGGTTCACCAGAGACACAGCGGGGAGCAGAACAGGCAGATTGACCAAAACACACTGCTGAGGTGAGCAGCGGGCGAGGCAGGAGAGGTCTGCTAAGCCATGTGGGAATCTCCCCACCTGGGTGTCGAACTCATGTCCCTGCTGCTGACAGCTCCACAGTGCAGCGCTTAACCGCTGCACCACCAGGGAGGCCCTGTCTGGCTGTTTCTTACCCCTTTCTATGGGTCCCCACCAGAAGGTGCTTTAGACTTCTGGCTTGCTTTCAGGCCGCAGTGGCCCTGCTTTGGGTCAACGCTCTCTGTCTGGGCATTTACTCACAAGGGGATGGGTAACTTCGGGTGATTAGGAAACTTTATTCTTCCCCATTTCTGCATTGGACACTAATTGTATTCAAGTTCCTTTCCATTAAAGGTCTTACGTGCTACAGTATGTTTTGTTTTAACATGGCAATGGCAAACCTATTTAGAGAGGTTTGGGGGTTTTGGGGCCGCTCTCTCTGACCTATAACAAATATAATAGATGGCACAAAAACAATAGTAACAAAAATCCCTCTAGGCATAACAAGCAAAGATGGACACTGAATACAACACACTTCCAACATATATAATTATCTGGTAGAATGGAACTGCCAGTAAGCTAAGATGAAGTAAGAATGGAAGTAGGTTGGAGAGAGAAGTTTGAAACTTTACTTTGAAGTACATGAAAGATGTCCTAGTGGGATCCTGAGTAGGCAACTGAATATGGGTACTCAGAAATGTGGGGAGAAATCCAGACTAAGGATATAAATTTGAAAGTCATCTCCTTAATATATTTAAAGCAATTAAATGAAAGCATCAAGGGCATGAGAGTAGACAGAAAGGAGAGAAGGTTCAATGACGGAATCCTAAGATATTATCAATGATGATAATGAGGATACAGAACTGCCAATGTATAGCCAAGTGAAGCTCTTACTATCTTGACAACTTATCAGAGAATGGTAGAGACAAAATACTGTGTGAAGAAGATTCAAAAAAAGGAGCAAATACAGCGTTGGACAGAGCAAATACACACAACTCAAGCAGTTTGGCTAAAACGACATTAGGAAAATAAACGAAGAAAACAAAATGTGACTGAGAGTCACAGCAGTGGATTTGTAGGCAAATGAGAATAATAAAAGAGCCCATTGACAAACCATTATAAAAGGTTTAGGCAACCATTCATAGACAGTCCTAGCAAAATCTCCTGCCAATAAAAAAGCTGCTCATGAGGAAGAAAACAAAAGAAACCTTTAATGTAATGGTATAAATAGCCAAACAAAACTCACTTAGGCTATTTTTCAAAAACATAGATTAGGACACCTTCTCCATAGATAATGATTTAGAAGATTAGTAATAAAACTTGTGATTCTTTTTGTTTTTTTAATAGAACTATTTTTTTTAAAGATTTATTTATACATACAAGCTGGGGTACAGGCCAGAGGCGTGGGGCGGCGAGAGGGCTCACGAGAGACAGAGTGGGGAGCAGAACAGGCAGATCAGAAATACACTGCTGAGGGGAGCAGTGGGTGAGACAGGAGAGGTCTGCCGCACCATGTGGGATTCTCCCTGGCTGGGCATCGAACTTGCATCGTGTGCTGCCGACAGCTCCACAGCGCAGCGCTCAACCACTGCGCCACCAGGAAGGCCCAAACTTGTGATTCTTATAATACATACTGATGTAACATTTTTCAACTGTTTTCAACAATCATCAACAAATGGTTACTCTTATTTCACCTATACTCAAATCACCATATATTTTTCCCTCCTCCTTCTCATTTACTATTATTGTGACAAACTTTCAGTTGGGAATTATAACAATTGAAAAGTTAAATCACTGTAATGGTTTTAAATTTAGAGTTTGCTATATTCCCCTATCATTCCAAAAAGATCAAAAGATATACTTGGCAAGATTTTTTTTTAAAGATTTATTTATTTATGCATACAAGCTGCGGTGTAGGCCAGGGTGCTGGGGAGGAGGTGAGAGGATTCACCAGAGACAGAGTGGGGAGCAGAAAAGGCCTGACTGAAATACACTGCTGAGGGGATCAGCGGGTAAGACAGGAGAGGTCTGCTGTGCCATGTGGGTCAGCTCCCTGGCCAGGGACTGAGCTCATGCTCATGCTGCAGTGGCTGCAGATAGCTTCATAGTGCTGAAACTTAACCTCTTGCGCCACCAAGGAGGCCCTACTTGGCTAGATTTAGGAGAAATCTTATATTGGAGTAATCTTTCTAAGGAGTTAAGAATTAAATGGCAATTCAAAGGCCCTGCAGGTGGGCCCACAGCTATTGTTAAAAAAACTGTAAGAAGTAACTCCTGAGTATATGAAGATCTCCTACATGAATTCCACCCCAACATTTTTTATTTTTATGTATTATATTTGTTACAGGTCAGAGAGCGAGAAGAGATTTCAGGCACCAAGGATTACCAACTCCCAGCATGTCATGAACCTGACTCCCTGAATGAGGGGAGTTCCATGAAACAAGGGGCAGAGTTAAGCACCATCCATGGCATATCACTGAATATGTATGTTGTACTCTCTTGCACTTTGACTGTGACTTGCACCCGAGTACTGTTAGAAGGAGACACATGGAAGGAGACACATGGAGCAGAGACAGGTACAGATACATGGAGGGGAAATTTGGAAGAGAGACATGTAGGGAGGCGGCTCCTAGTCCTTGACAGAGATATTACCACCCATCCTCTTAACCTCATGTTGGATTATGTGGTGTACTTTGAATTTTGACTCTCTCCTTCTGTCCCAGCTCTTTAAGACATGCCCAACCTCTTTCTTGTGGTTCTTTAACACAAGGTACCTTAGATTTGTGGCAGGCTTTCAGGCCTCAGCAGACCCACTTCAGGCCAAGCCTGTTTGGCAGGACATTTGCCCATGAGGGGATGAGAAGTTTTTGGAGTTTCATTAGTAATATCCTTTCTTTTCTCTATGCACACCAATTCTATAAAAAATCTTTCATACTTTCTTTTGCGCATGTAGATGGCTGGACTGTGTTTAGAACATGCACCCCCTAGCAGTTTGGGTGCCCTGAGTTCCCACTCGGTCATGCACTAACACTATTAGACGGTATTTAAATGATTGAATAAGATCATTTTGTTTAATGACAGCTGTCAGCGTGCACTTATCTGTAAGTGACATCTGTGATTAGTTCCAAGACATTTTATGCAATTATTAACCCCTTAAAGTACATAGATAGTGAACAATGGAATTAGGAATATGACAGATAATAAGGGTAAAAAGCTTATGTAAAGAAAAAATTGTAAAATGCATTATGAAATTAATGTATTCTGCCTATAACGTATACAGTAATGAGGAAATAACATAGTTTCACATTTATGGTCATAAAATCATCGATGTCTGAGCCCCATTAGCCTAATTTTAATCCAGTAGAAAGCTGAAAGTTCTCAATGTCAGAATTGTAACTCAAACTTTCTTATCAAACCTGGTTAGCCTAAATATATCTAAAAAACAATCTTAATGTGGAGTAAAGTAGTAAACATACATATATAAGTTACTAAGCTTCCACATTTACAGATGTTTCCGTTTTTTAATACTTTCACATATAATTTGCATGATGAAATGGACAGATGCTTGTAATATGGCAACTGTATATGTCCGTGTAACCAATAGCAATCAAGATAACGAAATCTTTTCATCCTGCCAGAAAGTTCCCATGTGCCAATTTCCATGTGCCACACCCTCACCAAGGCAACCTGTCCTGATTAAGAGTGCTATAATATTTATGCACAATTGTTATGAAAACACAGGCCTTAGTTCTCACGTGAGTGAAACTGCTGGATTATAAGTCTACATTGCCCTGGTTGCTGATTTTGCAATGAGTAAAGCATCCTGTCTCAAATATAAAGATCTTGTGCTTTCTAGCCAGTTAACATGTTAATTGGTAAGTAGGGTAAAATCTCTAGCCATTTATTTCTTTTCTTCTTATTTATCATTGTAAATTAAGAAATATGATCACAATGTTTTACACTACCCATGATAAAGAGATTTAGTCCATGTCCATGTCCTCACACCCTGATTTTGGGTTGATCCTGTGATTTCCTTATACCAATTTAATGTGTCATAAGATTACTAGGCAAGAAACAGTACTTATGTCTATTTATATGTAGCATACAGTTGGTCTTGTTTTTTTAATCCAAACTGACAATTTCT
>PVIJ01012197.1:0-50927 GCA_004024925.1 Scalopus aquaticus | reverse complement strand
CTCAGTGAAATAAGCCAGAAAGAAAAAGAAAAATATCGAATGGTTTCACTTTTAACAGGACTATAGGGAGGTCGGGTGGGAGAGAGACACTCAGCGGTGGGGGTGGGGTGGGGGAGGGGAGGATATGGGCACAAAATGGAAGAGAGGAGAATACAGGGGACCATGGAGATGGATCACGGGTGAATTGGTGGTGGGCTGCCCAAGGGGAATACAAAATGTAAAAGACATAAATAACAATAAAAAAATATAAAAAAAAATAAATAAAATGAAAATTCACTAAAATTGGTTTAAAGCTCTGGACATAAGAACAGAAATCATAAAATACCTGAAAGAAAACATAGGGAACACCCTATAGGACATCTGCTACAAAGGGTTGTATTGATACTACAATCCTAGTAAGGGAAACAAAAGCAAAAATAAACAAGTGGAACTATGTCAAACTGAAAAGTTTTAGTATCTCTAAAAAAATTATTACAAAAACAAAAAAGCAACCTACAGAATGGGAAAAAAATACTCACATACCATACATCAGACAAGGGTCAGTCTTTGAAATTTACAAAGTACTTACACAATCCAACAACAAAGAAACAAACTACCCAGTTATAAAATGGGCAAAGGACTTCAACAGACACCTTCCTAAAGATAACATTTCATATGTCTATAGGAATATGAAAAAATGTTTATCACTTATTATAAGGGAAATACAAATTAAATCACACTGAGATAACACCTCACCCCTGTGAGAATGGCCCATATAAAAAAGAACGGAATTAGCAAATATCGGCGAGGTTGCAGCGAAAAACGAACTCTCACCCATTACACTGGTCAACAAATTTTTTAAAAAGTCATGTTACTGAAATAAAATTAGTCATTCCCTATCAATTTGTATGTGTTCAACACGAATATGACCGTCAAATTCCAATTTTGGCTCTAGTTTTGTTTTGTAATCTGCAATAAATTAATGTTTACATCAAAAAAAAATAACATCTCTAATGATATTATGAGAACCAAGAGCACTTGATTCTGATGATGGGTTCAGTGGCACATGCTGTTTAGTAACTAAATGTTCTCCTCATATTTATAGAACAAATGTGATTTTTATATTAGAGGTGGGTTGATACTAGACCAATACTGGTGCTTTGTTCCACGTTCATTACTTTACTAGTTTCCTGTAGTGATTTATGTGTAGAATGGCCCAGGACAATTTTGTTTCACTGATGCCTGTTCATTCTATGACTATTTTATTTCCCTCCATTCAAGTAAGCTAAGTTAGAGAAAAAAAAAAAAACATTCACACAATTGCACAATAATTTTCTTTTAAGAACTACCCATAAGCCTCTAAATTATTTAGTTACTCCATAGCCTTGATTTTAAGTGTGTGTGTGTGTGTGTGTGAGTGTGTATGTGTATGTGTATGTGTGTGTGTGTGTGTGTATTTTTCTCTTTTTTAAATTGAGGTAACATTGGCCTATAACATCATACGTGATTTAGGCGAATGGGTTCACACCTCTTCAAATGTGCGTTATCGCACCACATCTACCACCAAAGTTTCAGTGTTTCATGTTAGTCCATTTAGCCTCCTCCCCACTCCTCCACTCACCCTCTCTAATATCCTCAATTCTGAAGTCATATATCTTGGGTTTGTTTTGGTTTATTTTGTCTGCTCCTTTGTTTTGTTTCTTTGTATTCCACCTAAGTGAGATATTTGTTATCTGTCTTTCTCCTTCTGACTTATTTCTCTGAGCATTGTCCTCTCCAGTTCCAACCATGTTGTTGCAGATGGCAACATAAATGAGTATTCCATTGTGTATATAGACCACATTTTGTCAATCCATTCATCTGTTTTTAGGCACGTAGGTTGTTTCTGTAACTTGACTGTTGTATATAATACTACAGTGAATATAGGAGTATACAGACCCCTTTAAAGTAGTGTTTTTGTACTTTTTAAAAATAATATTTTTATTAAAGTAACATTAGTTTACAAAACTGTATATGATTCAGAAATGTAAGATCCTACCTCTTCAGATATGTGTTACTACACCCCACCCACCACCAAGGCACCCGTAACCCTTCACCACACACACACGAGATTGGGTATGTTTGGAATGGTAATGCCACACACCTGAAACCTGAAAAATTTAATAAACCAGTCGCTTTGAAAAAATTGAAAAAAATGAATAAAAATTATAGTTCCCACATTCATACGTTTAGAAAAACACCTTCAACTTAAAGTCGAAAATAGTGTGTTCACTTTATACTGCTATTTACAAATTTTCCAATTAGCCTTTTTAGTGCTATTTCACTCTTTCAGAAAATAGGCAGAGAATTTTATGAAATTTACCTTTCCCCTACTTTGAACATTTGGCTTATTTGTATTCTTTGGTCATATTATTTTTTGTAATTCTAGGAGATGGTATAGATCTTAGCCACACAGGGCACTGTGCTGGGTAATATTGTCACTTCTACAAGAAGTCATGTGACAGGCAGCCCAGTGCTGTGGACTGGGAAGTAGGCAGGACATGAAGAAAACCTGTGAAGCTCCTCCCAGGTAGAATGGTTGCCACAGAAAGAAGGACCTCGCTAGGGCTGCATAGTAGAGTGTATCTACTTTCCATGTGGGTTGACACTAGGGAAGTGCCAAGTTAACAGACTCATGAAGGCTTCTAGTATATTGAAGACACAGTTTTCACATTACTTGTTGATTAAAAGTTTATTTCATCTCTGCTCAGCTTGTAGAAGCCTGAAGGTAGTAGTGGGGTTATAACCATGTCTAAGTGTGCCCCCATGTGGCATGGCGGTGCTCATAGGGTACACTTTATGGGATTGGGGTGGGGAGTGAGTGGATAGAAGAAAGGTAACTTGCATAGTGTCTGATGCAGAGTTATGCTCAGTGTCATCAACATCTGTTTTTTTTTTAAAGATTTATTTTTTATTTATACATACAAGCTGGGGTACAGGCCAGAGGCGTGGGGCGGCGAGAGGGTTCACCAGAGACAGAGCGGGTAGCAGAACAGGCAAGTCAGAAATACACTGCTGTGGGGAGCAGTGGGCGAGGCAGGAGAGGTCCGCCGCACCATGTGGGATTCTCCCCATAGCGCAGCGCTCAACCGCTGCGCCACCGGGGAGGCCCATCAACATCTGTTTTGATGAGGTTTTCAACTCCTTGGGAAATATCCCCATTATTTCTGGAAGGCATCAGGGCATATTACTTGTGTGTTCCTAAGGAAACCTTCTTAGCATTGACCTAATGGTCTTTTATCTGCAGCTTCCTCCTTGCCGGGTCCAAGCCTTTGATTCCCTGCTGGCCTGTGGAATGCCCTTCCCCATCTCAGTTGTGGTTCCCAGTGCTGGTTCTGAAGCACACCCCAATAACATGGTAGAACTGTGGAGCATCTGGTCGATTGTGTGGTAGCGTCTCTCTCCTCCAAGTCTGCACTCCATTCTGGAGTCTTTATGGGCTTGTAACATATTGGCTGTCTTACCTCCAACATTTTACAAGTAGATTTACATCTTCCAGGTTATATTGCTTACAACCTTCTCTTTAGGCGATTGGCAGGATTGGGTCAAAGAATGTGTGCTTTAAGACATTCTGTTCTCAATTTTGCTTCTCCCCTTGCCTGCAAGGTTTTGTCTTTCCTTTAAAGGGGTGCTTTCCTGGACAGCCTGTCCATTCCCCCTGAAAAAATGCAGACAACCTTGTGTGCCTTTCCCACAGAGACTCCAGATGTTTCTTAATGTCATAAATGAGCATTAGTGTCAGACTGGTCCCGTACCCCAAATATACATGTGGTAGATTTATATTAGCAAATAGAAAAAGATGATGAAGTATGCCAGAAGGCATTGGTATTTTCCTCCAGCTGAGTGTGTGTAAACACTTTATTCCTTTTCAGTTCTGGAAGATGTTGGCTTCTATGACTCAGGGAGATATTATTTAGCATAATTTTTTATAGTAGTAAAGATCTATTTTGTTGAAGGTCATTCTTTCTCTGTTTACTTCTAGACAGCACAGTAGTAGCTCACACTACTCACTCTCTTTTGAGTTATAGTCTATACAGCTTGCATTTCTTATTTGAGAAAATAGTCTGTGGTTGTTGATTTGTAGAGGAAAATTGTTAGTAAAATCTTTGGCATTTAATGTGAAAATAGTTTTAACCAGTTTGCTCTTTGAGTATTCAACATTTGAAGGAGATGGGGAAGAGAATGTTGATATATCCATATCTTATAGTGGGGCAAGAATCAGGCCTAATATACAAAGAATTTGTTCTTATTAAGTTTGCAGAGCAAAGAAAACCTGAAAGCCCCAAATCAAAACTAAATCATTGGGTAATAAATATTCACATATGACTGACTTTATACCATTGCCGTTGATATCAGAGCTGAGACTCTTTCTTGAGTGTCTAGTAGAAAATGACAGCTGTTTTCTTTCCTGAACTCTGGGTAACTTCTACCAACAGCTTTAATAATACTAACCTTGATGTCTATATTTACCTTAACAACTATGAAAATATAAATAAGTTCATGGGAGGACCTTGAATTTTTATAACTGTCAAGAAAAATGTTTATGCAGAAACTGATAAAAATGAATTATTTTTTCATAACATGTGAAAGTGTCAGGCTAATTTGCTTATCAAACTGTATATTTTCATTAGCACTTCTCTGAGACTAAGCTGTTCATAAAACTACCATTGATTGTAATTTTTTCCTAGATAAGAAGAGGTTTGAAAACTTATAGATGTCTCTTAAATCCAAGATAGTGGAATTTCATTTCAAATTTCAAATTTTACATTCCAGTAAGCTACTAATCTTCTGTTACAAGATTTAGGGCTATTTCCCATACCACCACGACCTGCACAGAGGCTTTTTGCTATCATTTTTATAATCTGAAATATTCTTTCTAATTCCTGGTTTTCTTTGCCTTAGCTAATTCCTCCCTGTCTGTAATTCCACCTTAGATAATGCTTCTTATCTTAGGCCCTTATGGACTCACTAATGTATGTTATGTTTATTAACATCTTAGGTATTCCTGTTCACCTTTTATACTTCCCTTATAATAAAAAAAATACCGATTGTATGAGCAAATTTCAGGTTTATATTTTATTGCTCAGATTTCTTCTCAACTTAAGATACAAGACGTCAATGTCTTGAAGGCTCTTAAACTTGTAAGAAGGAATCAGAACTGATGAATTTCCTGTCTTTCTGGTTTTCAGTCTGACGACAGATTGATGTCAGCACTGACAAGGGGCATCAAAACTCAGAAAATCAGAGGCCTTTCTGTCTTGCAGAACAGAGTCTAGATTTGTGGGACACTAGGAGAGGGGGTGTTCTGGGATGGAGTGGACTGGAGAAGAGCTACCTTAAATTCTATGTCCAGTACTGTTCAGATTTCTGACTGACCTCCTGATCCATACAAAAGCAGAGATAACTCAAGTCTTCACACTTACTGATAAAAGACTGAGCTAATGTAGAGCTGCTACTCAAGAGAGCATTTGTGTATAGGTATAATTATACCAGTTAATTGCCTATAAAAACAAAAACATCAATACTCTTTTGAGGAACATGACAGGATCCAGAGTCTCTCTGACATACTATTTACAGTGTCTGGGCTATAAATAAAATTATTTGATATATATAAAATGGTCTCAAAATGAAAAAAATTTAACTGAGGTCAATTATGATATAAAGCAGGTGTTGGAATGGACAAAGATTTTAAAATAGCTATAAAAATTATATCCAGTGAAATCAAGGAAAACAAAATAATAATTAGAAGCATAGGAAATCTCAGTAGAGAGATAGAAATAAATGGGTAATTCTAGAACTGGAAAAAAATTACCAGAAACAAAAATCCCTAGGTAGGCTTATCAGCAGACTAGAAATGATACAGGATGCCATCAGAGAATTTAGAGATAGTTAAATAGAAGACTAATCTGAAAACAGAGAAAATAAGATTGGAAAAAAGAAATGAACAGAACCTTGGGGATTTGTAGGCAATAACACAATAGCAAAAACCAGATATATAGAATGATCAAACTTCTTAAAATCAAGGGCTGGGAGGAAATTTTAACAAACTAGAGAATAATGATATTTTATTTGTAGGGTTATAATGAGAAAAAAATCAGAACCGTGAAAATTCTGTATTTCTAGAACCCAGTGAGAATTGGATGGGGGAAGGATTGCCTGGGAATGAATCTGAGGTAACTTCTTGGGTTGATGCCATGATAGAGATTTGGGTAACATATTATGACAGCAAATGTACATTTAAGATTAGCACATGTCATTATGTATGACTTTAAATGTTGTTTAAAAAGAAAAAAACTACACCAAAATTGTAGTTTACTTCACTGCATTTTTTAAAGTAACTTTAAATTACTCTGAAGACATAGACCTACTTCATTCACATCATTACTGTCCCTTGTGCTAAATAGAATGCGTGCTATAGGATACGTGCTCAGTACATTTTTGTTGAGTTTAATTTCACATATTTCTTTTTCATCTTTGCTGACCTAATGCATAGTATGAGTAGACTGTGATCAAAGTTCTGGGAAATAAATAGAAAGATAAATAAAGAATATGTATAATCTTGAGTATATTGGGTGATGAGAATTTAAATATAATAAGCAATATAAGTCATCTAATAAAATGCTATACTTTGCATTCTTAGAGCATCTGTACCCTATATCAAGTGCCTAATATGAGCCAAGGGCTTAATTTTACATTATCTCAAGGAACATACAACGTGCGTTATCTACAAGAACACTGCAAAGTATTATCTCCTTTTTTGAAGTTGCCCAAGCAGAGGTTAAAGAATGGCAAAGGATTGAGATTATGTGGTTGATAAGTGGATTGCTGTGTTAGGATGTTGGCAGGAAACAGTTCTTCCCAGATGGTTCAAATGAAAAGAACTTAATGACAACCTGTAGGTGTGGGTAGGATAAAGGGAATCAAAAACGGATCAAGAGGGACTCAGAGACAAGCAACTTAAGGAAACCATTAAATGCCCTGATGTCTGGAGGGATGAGGGGGAGAGATAGTATTTCTAGAACCCCGTGAGAACTGGAAATAGGAGAGCAGCTGGTGGGTTCTAGTAGTGAAGTTTGGCAGCTACTGCCGGAGCTGTGGTGTGAACGACACCCAACCTCTCTTCTTTCCTGCCTTCTTCCGTGAGAACCTCTACTTAGTTAAACCCAAGTGCATGCCAGCGGTGAAGGAGGCTGCCAGCGACCGCCTCCCAGAACACAGAACAGGTGAGAGAGGAAGGGAGAACAGAATAGGGTGGGAGTAAGTGTAATTTAATCAGTGCTTGTGGGCAGATTTGATCCATGTTCTTGTGTCTTCTGGGTACATATTCTTTCTTAGACATCAAGATGACTCTCATTTTTAACAGGAATTTTAATAGCAACCCTGAGTCTTATGGCTATGACTTGTTGAACAATGCACTTTCAATTTCTTTTCTAGCCGTCAGAAGGTCATCATGTAGTTTCTGAGTTTAGAAGTGGAGTGGAGGATGGGTAGTTCTTGGATCATTAACTCGGTTACCCCCAACCATCTTTCAAATCCAACATATAATTGTCCCCAGGTTAGTGGACACTTTCAGGATTTTCACATGCATGATACTGAGTCATTAATTAAATGCTGTTAGACTAACTGATAGATGGTTCTTTTTTAATGTGACATTTTAGAGCATAGGAAAGACAGGTACTAAAATAATCACTCTCTAGCTCACCAAAGGTAATGCAGCTAAGTAAAAGGATTAGAGTACAGGGTCTGGCTTCAATTATTTCCAGCTTGGTAGATCTTTTAGAAATGTTTTGTAGAATTAGCGGCCCATCCAATTGTAAAGGCAGCAGGAAATGAAAACTTCTCCTGAATTGGGGTTGAAAATACAGATTAAATAAAATACCCATTTTTTTTTTTGTTCAAGCTGGGGTACAGGCCAGAGGCGGGGGGTGGCGAGAGGGTTCACCAGAGACAGAGTGGGGAGCAGAACAGGCAGATCAGAAATCCATTGCTGAAGGGAGCAGCGGGCGAGGCAGGAGAGGTCTGCCACACCATGTGGGATTCTCCCCGGCTGAGCGTTGAACCTGCATCGCGCGTTGCTGACAGCTCCACAGCGCAGCGCTCAACTGCTGCGCCCCCAGGGAGGCCCAAAATACCCTTTTCTAAGTGTATCTTAAACAAGTTAATTAATCTCACTGAGCCTCAGTTTCTTGTATGCAAATGGGGATAATAATGAAGTGTACCTCATATGATGATTGTGAAATTTAATGAACTAACCTACAAAAACACTTATAACAGTGTCTGGAAAATAAGCATTCCATAAAAGTTAGCTACCATCATCATTGGTATAATTTTACTTTGTGCTGAACAATGGTCTTTGTCTTCTCTTTGTCCGAATTCTCAAGGGCTCTCAAGAGCCCTTCTAAGATTTCTCTCCTTTTCTATTTTTATTTTCTGTTATATTTCAGATTGTTGGAGAGACTCTTGCATGCTGGTATTTCCAGCTTCAGTTAGCCATAAAGTGCCTTCATTATGACTCCCTGCATGGCCCTACCCTGCGAGTAAACCATATATTCATGGGCTCACTCTGAATAAAGCCTGAATAAAGTGAACTTTGACCCTGCTTTTATGGACAGTGTTGAGTAGAAACAGGAGTAGGGGTTGATATCAAAGGAAAACACTGATCATATTGATGAAAAACTATAAATTTCCACATCCTCTTATTTCATCTGATTCCCTGAGCCTTAATTTCATCTTCTCCATTCTTATAAGAGAATTGGGGTTCAAATTCTGATTCTGCCATTTACCATTAAAAAGCCTTCGGGAAATGACATTCCTTTTCCATGTCTTTGTTTCGACAGCTGCAAAAAAAAAAAAAAAATAAAAGAAAACAAAGCACCTTATTCCATATGTGCATGTGTTAGCAGAGTAGTATCTATCTAGCACATGGTCAATGTTAGTTAAGTCTTTTTTTTTAAGATTATTTATTTATGCATACATGAGTTGGGGTGCAGGCCAGAGGTTGTGTTTGTGGGGCTGGGGGAGGTGAGAGAATTCACCAGAGACAGAGTGGGGAGCAGAACAGATAGACTGACTGAAATACACTGCTGAGGGGAGCAGTGGGTGTGACAGGAGATTTCTGCTATGCCATGTTGGAAGCTCGCTGGCCAGGGATTGAACTAGTGCTGCAATGGCTGCTGATAGCTTGACTGTGCTGAGACTTAACACCTTGCACCACCAGGGAGGTCCAATATTAGTTAAGTCTTAAAACTCTACCTTCCTTAGGCCTGGGATGGAATTTGATGAGTAATTCCTCTACTGATTTTCAAATATGTGTGTATATGCACACACACATTCACATACATGTACATATGTACAATACATGTACAACATATGTATGTGTAGACATACATTCATATATGTATATAAAATCACAGAGCATTAAAAATGACAGAAGGTACCACTAGGATCAAAGATTTTTTGACTTTTCTGACAATTCATGTTAACTTGATTAACTTAATTTCTTTATGTTTTCTCCACTTTAAAATAAGTGATTTTTTATGGTGTTTTTTAAAAAAAAGATTTATTTATTTATGCACACAAGCTGGGATACAGGCCAGAGGTGTGGGGTGGCGAGAGGATTCACCAGAGACAGAGCGGGGAGCAGAACAGGCAGATTGAGGAAATACACTGCTGAGGGGAGCAATAGACGAGGCAGGAGAGGTCTACCGTGCCATGTGGGAATCTCCCTGGCCAGGTGTCGAACTTGAGTCGCTGCTGCCAACAGCTCACAGTGCAGTGCTTAAACGCTGCGCCACCAGGAAGGCCCTAAAATAAGTGATTTAACTAAAGCTCTTACTGGGTGAATACAGTGAGGAAACACTGCATGTGCTGTATAGTTTCCTCTTGAAAATTCATAAAGCATGCTAACATAGTAAAACACTGGAATTCCTTGAATAGGAATTTTTTTAATGGCTTACCCCAGTGTTTGTGACTTGTTTGACTGGAACTTTCTCCTGAACATGATGAACTAACATCTTGTCAATGTTGGTGTTTTGTATGTAAAAGAGGGATGATTCAGGAGTGCATTTTACTTTGTTTTACAAACCTGTAGCAACTACCGTGTGTACTTTAAATATGTTAACTTTACATTTTTTTTAAGATTTATTTATTTATGTATATAAGAGCTAGAGTATAGGCCAGAGCTGTGTATGTGTAAGAGAGGATTCACCAGAGTCAGGGTGGGGAGCAGAACAGGCAATTGACTGAAGTACACTGTTGAGGGGAGCAGCCGGCGAGGCAGGAGAGGTCTGCTGTGCCATGTGGGAAGCTCCATGGCTGGGGATCGAACTCATGCTGCAGTGGCTGCTGATAGCTTCATAGTGCTGAGACTTAACCCTTTGCACCATCAGGGAGGCCCTAAATATGTTAACTTTTAAATATGGTACTTGTAAATATGGTACCACTGTAATCATCATAACAGCTGCTTTCCTGTTGGTACTTTTATTCTCCCCATTTTTGCAAATGGAAAAACTGAAGCACAGGAGGTTAAATAATTTTTCTAATATTATAAAGCTAATAGAGGGGAAATCAGCATCTGCCTTTGGGCAGTCTAATTCCATGGCATCACTTTAATCATGATGTTGTGCTGCTGGTCTTTGTGGAATGCTGACTTGCTAGATAATTAGCCTACACATACTCAACTTTCTTTATTAAAGAGATATATTAGTATCCATTTCCTTTCTCTTCACACCTGATGGTATGGTGGTGTAAAACTAGTATCTACTTTGGGATCCAAAATTGTTCCTACAAGGATGAGGAAACCAGGCAACTTACGTAGCACTGGCCCAAGAGGAGGCTGTAGAAAAATCAAGACAACATAGAAGAAAGCTGGTCTAATGAAGTAAAAGGGAAAGAGGGAAGAACAGAAAGAAAGGAAAAGAGAGGAGGGGACAAAGGGTAGGTGGGGAGAGAGTAAGATAAATCAAGGGTGTAAGTTGGATCCAATTGAGCCTTTAAGTGATTTCTACCTCTGGACTTCTGAGTTCCAGAAACTAGTAACATCTTTTTGGTTTGTTTGATTCTTGCCTAAGCCTGTGTAAGCTCATTTTTTAAAATCACTTATGTCTGAATAATACAACTATTAATACTAGCAATTGTGAATTCCTTTCCTTAGCCTGTCCATGGTAGGCAGGTGAAGAGGAATTGTTGGAAATGCCCTTCCTGGGGAATAATTACTTCAGCTCAAAGTTGTGGAGCCAACACTAGTTTTTCTCACACTGTGTTATAGTTGTCTGCTCACCTGTCTATATTTGCTCTCAGGATGCTCAACTCTAGAGAGCTGTTGTATATTAAACACTTTCTATTTTTAAAGCACAGTGCAAAATCTTTGGATGAATCATATTTTATTTAATCTTACAGAAAACCCATGAGATAGATGACATTATCCTTATTTATAGATTAAAAAGTGAAACACAAAAATTTGAAGTATTGTCAGATTTTTTTACAATTACACTGCTCAACATTGAGATCATTACTGACTTAAAAACACCCTAATCTGTAGTATTGTGGTGTGCTGAACATGAATATAACCCTGAAAATTTTTTATTAGCTCTTGTTTTGAAGATATTTCATATAATTCATTTTCTGTTTCACCGTGTAAATTTATCCAGTAGGACTGCAACATCCTAAATCAGCCTAGAGTGATGTCATATTGCATCATATCGCATAATACCATCATGCACACATCATCCAGAGTTGATTGTATCATTTTTTAATGCAATGCAATACTGCTGCCAGACGGCTACTGTAGTAAGCTGACGTCAGCAGTGCCCTATATAAAGCCCAGTCGGAAAGGTTGATCGTTGAAAATATTTCAGACTTCGTCTGCATTGAGACCAGTTCCACATGGTGAGGGACTTCTTATTCCAGAATCTCCAGCAGAATATTCTCTTGATTCATCTGATGAGGACAAGGGGGAGCCGGCCTGTTCTTCTCCTGTTCCATCAGCATGCAGTGATCCAGATTTTCACTGTGGGGCATCATCAACCCCACACAGAAAAACATAGGAAGAACTAAATGACCTGGTTCATGATTTGGACTTATCCAAGAAAAAGGCAGAATTGCTAGGATCAAGACTCCAACAATGGGATCTTCTAGAAGATGTCACAATTCCTTTATATCAAAAGTGCCACCAGCAGTTGGAGCCTTTCTTCAGAAAGGAAAGTACTCTGGTATTCTGTTCCAATATTGAGGGTCTCATGAATGCCTTATAAATCACTCATGACCCACAATGATGGAGAATATTTCTAGACTCTTCAAAACTGAGTCTTAAGGCTGTGCTTTTGCACAATGGAAACCGTCTTCCATCTATTCCAGTAGCACATGCTGTTTTCATGAAAGAGACATATGATAACTTAAAGCAGCTACTGAATTCCATTGAGTATAACAAGTGCAGCTGACATGTTTGTGGTGATTTGAAGCTAGTTGCCCTTTTAATAGAACTGCAGCAGGGATATACAAAATACACGTGTTTCTTATGTGAGTGGGATAGCCGAGCAAGTGAATTGCACTACTTGCGGAAGGAATGGACTAGCAGACAAAATGTTGCAGTTGGAGAGAGTATCCAGGACCCAGCTCTGGTCGAGGCTCACAAAATCCTGCTATTACCCCTTCACATCATACTAGGTTTGATGAAGAATTTCGTGAAAGCCATGGACCGGACCTCGCCAGCGTTCCGATACCTGCATGAAAAATTTCCTCGACTCAGTGAAGCAAAGATTAAAGAGGGAGTTTTTGTGGGTCCTCAGATTCGAGAGCTCTTCAAAGATGACCAGTTCAACATCTTGCTGCAGGGTGATGCGAAACAAGCATGGAATGCTTTTCGCCTAGTGTCTACAAACTTTCTTGGGAATGTTAGGGAAGAAAACTACAAGGAACTAGTAGAAGACTAGTTCTAGCTTTTGAATGTTGAACCAAAAGCTAGAAATCTTAATTAAAGGAAAAGTTTTGGTCAAGGTTCTATATTTTCCCAAGAAATAATCTGACTTCTAATATAAGAGTTACAAAAATTGTCAGTGGGTATCTCTAAAAGTACTCTTCTTTATATGATCCCAGCTGACTGCTAAATTACTCCTTTGGGATAGAGAGTTTAGAACTCACCTGCAGCACATTGAACACAACTATAGATATGAAGAGAATCTCACATCCTTTCTTCCTTCTAGAGAACGGAGGGTCTTCATCTCTCTTCACTCGTGGTCCTGAGCTCTATTCCTAGTGTCTCCCAGTCTTTAAGGCACAAATGTACAGAGGAAAAAAATTCATCTTTTCACATCATTTAGGCCATTGCTTACCTAATGGGACATATAATGTGATGAAATTGCCACCTGGCGGTTGAGATATGGGACAGTTCCCAAGTGTATAATTACACAGGCTGTTATTTAATATTTTAACTGTACCTACTCCAAAGGCATGCTTGGAGAGTTAGTTAATGTTATGACAAGTTGTAGACTTGAGCTGAGATTTTTGACATTTTTTTAAAATGACAATAACACATGACTAGCATAGGAGTAGGGGAGAAAGTCCAGCCTCTTGATTTTAAAGGCAAATTTATCATAGATACAGATTCAACAGAAAATAAAACATCATGAAGGATAAAAAAGCAAAAACCAGCCAATCAAAGCCCAGAGTTTAAAAATACATTCATTTTGAAAACAGTGTTCTATTTTATAAATCCAATATCATTTGTAGAAATGCAGTAATATGAATAGAAAGTTAAATATTATCTCTGTACAATGAAATTTAAATATATATGCAGAATTGGAAGATGATGGATCTTTTACATGCGGTCTCTCCCTGTGGAGTATTTGAAGTGCTACATTAGTCAGAATAGAACAGGCTTTGCAACAAAAACAAATTTAACTTGGAATATCAATGATCTAACCATAATAGCAAGGTTAATTTCTGTCTCATGCTAGATATTCAACACAGTTGGATAGGGAATTATTTTCCATATAACTGCTTAAAGATGCACGCTAGTGGGAAGTTCTGACAACTTGTAATTGCGTCATCTGAGCATTGCTTGAGCAAAGGAGAGGATTCATTGGCTGTTCTTCTACCTTCCTCTGCATTCTGAAGGTGATGCACATCCCTTCCCATAATGGGTCATTGTTGCAAATTTATCATGTGGATTCACTTAATTGTAAGAAATGGAAATGAGAGGTTAGTACACAGATTTTGGTGAATAGCAGATACCTTTCCCCAAAGTACCTATTTGTCTAATATAATTTCCTGTTGATCTCTCTGTAGCTTAACTATACATTCTGATAATCTATTTAGGACTTCATATCAAAATCCTCCCCGCTTATAGCAGAATGTGAATGTTGTTTCTATTTCTTTCTTTGTGAATGTTGTTTCATGTCAACCTTTGTTCTCTGGCTTATTATCATTTTCTACCAAGACACCAAGAAAAAATGTTGCCTGTAGAGATATTTAGAGGATTTTCTTTCCAACAGTTTTTTCAGGACGAAGTAAATTCTTGGAAGCAAATCGGATCATCAGAAAGTACTATTTCTGGAGCTCCTTAACTTAAAACTGCCTATAAAAATACCTTTAGCTATGTTTTTACATGACACTCTTAGTGTCTATCGAGAGACAATGCAAGACCGCCTCCTCTACCTTATTGAATACTCTGCATAAACACCCAAGGCTATTACCCTTTTAGGGATCACAATGAAATGCAGTGGAACAGATGTAGGCTTTAGAATTGATTAGTCTAGATTTAAACTTTGAGTCTGACAATTCTTGTCCTAGGGTCTCTGGTTCAATCACTTCATCTTCTTCCTTCTTAGATTAAATTGAGGTCTCGTAGAGTCTCTTGATGAGTTTGAATCCTGGAATCAGCTTCAGGTTTGAGTCCCAGTTCTTTCACTTACTATAGATAGTTACATGGTGTTGGGCAAGTCATTTAACCCTTTTATTTTGATTTACTCATCAGTGAAATAGGGATAATATAATAGTGCCTATGTCTAAAGTTATTGTGGAAATTACATTGGTTAATATATGTAAAGACCTTAGAGCAGTGCCTACTACAACAAGTACTATCATAGTGCTGGCTATTATTATGATCAAATTAGATAATCTTTGTAGAAAATCTTCACATAGTTGCGCCTCCCTGGTGGCGCAGTGGTTAAGCTCTGGGCTGTGGAGCTGTCGGCAGTGGCGATGCGAGTTTGACACAGGCTGGGGAGATTGTCACATGGCACGGCAGACCTCTCCTGCCTCTCTGCCGCTCCCCTCAGCAGTGTATTTCCGTCATCTGCCTGTTCTGCTCCCCACTCTGTCTCTGGTGAACCCTCTCACTGCCCCACGCCTCTGACCTGTACCCCAGCTTGTATGCATAAATAAATAAATCTTAAAAAAAAAGAAAATCTTCACATAGTTAAGTGCCTTATAATATGGAAGCAGCAAAAAAGTAATTATTTTTACAAATATGAGCTCCTTTATTATCAAATAGTGACAATACAAACCATTGTTCTTTTTTCCTTTTGCTTTGGCTTCTAGGAAACTCAAATAGAGTCATTGCTCTGTCATAATAGCTACACATAATAGCTACACTGTTGGATTTGCATGTATATAATATAAAATGCTGAGACCCTCTTTTGAAAGAAGGCAGGGTGTAAATAATTTTTTAAAGATTTACTTATGCATACAAAAGCTGAGGTATAGGCCAGAGGTGTGTGGGAGTGTGTATGAGAGGGTTCACTAGAGAGAGAGTGGGGAGCAGAACAGGTAGATCTACTGAAATATACTGCTGAGGGGAGCAGCAGTGAGACAGGAGAGGTCTGCTGCACTGTGTGTGAAGGCTCCCAGGCTGGGGATTGAACTTGTGCTGCAATGGCTGCCCATAGCTTCATAGTATTGAGACGTAACCCCTTGCACCACCAGGGAAGCCCCTAAATAAATTTGTAATAAGGAATATATTTAGATCCATTTTTTAGTAGAAGTTTTTTTTTTTTAAATTAGTCTGTAGGACCAGAGAGATTTCCATCCTTCTCAGTAGCTTATTTAACTGTCATAGAGCCAACTTATAAAGAAGAAGCTCCACATTTTTCTAGAAGGAATCAGATAACTGAAATAATATTAAAAAAATCATGATTTAAAGAATTGAAGGACTTCTTAAATTCCTTACAGATCACTGTCAAATTTCAATGTTTCCATTTTGCTTTTCCTTACTCATTTCTCTCATAACCTATTTGTATCTAACTGATTGATAGGCAGCTAGTACATTTTAAAATTGTGTTCTTCCTGAGAAATATCTGGGATTAAATGCCCCACCCATGGTGTATAGAAAGTAAAGGAGAACTTGGGGGGCTTACTTCAGGTGATCCCTGGTTTCATTTGAACTGGTTTTTATTCTTTTGCTTGGTGAACAGAAACAGTTCCAGGAAGATATGAGACTGCTGGAAAGAGTTCAGTGAAATGAAGGAAAATATGGTCTGTGTCAGATGGAAAGTATTGAATTCGTGGAACTGTCAGAGGCCAAGTAGATCATAAACTCGAGTAAATGACAAGATGATAGGGAAGAGTAATTGCCCAGAAGTTTGTGGTGGATATAAACACCTAGAAAGAAGAGAAAATGGAGAAGAGAAATTCAGACAACAAGCTTGTGAGTGTGAAAGAAAGGAAGCTCCCTCTGAAGGACTCCAAGCACCTCTTGTTTATGCTGTTCTTTTTGGAATTAGTCATTTTTATCACCCTGGACATTTCTATATGGTTCACCCATCCTCTCACCTGTGGATGTCTTTTTTTCTACACTGTAATTGTAAATTACCGGATGACAGGCATCACGGTCATCTTTCTTTGTCTCCCTGACAGTGAACAAATCGCAGAATTCTAATCCCAGCTCTGCTATTCATTCGTGGCACAAACTTGGACATGATACTTGATTTCTGTAAGTTTTAATTTTATCTGCAAAATGTGGCTGATGATATTCACACTGCAGAGTTGAGCGATGTTTAATGACATAAAGTGCTTGGTTTTACTGAGTAAAACGTAAATGCCAGTTATTATCTTCCCCCTCACAGTGACTGATACAGCTTCTAATATCTAGTGAGTATAATATTGCACTGTTATAGAGAACAGATCAGTATAATATATATTACATAGCATGATATGTTGTACATATGTACTCTACATATATGGATCTATAATATGTAAAATAAAATACATGAACCTGTTCACATAAATTTTTACAACTTGCCACAACTTTGTAAACCTTGCTTTGGTATTTATATCTCTAGATATTATGTATTAGTTTTATGTATCTATGAGAGTATTTACTATACACCTGGAGGCTTAGAAATGGAATTAGCAGAATGTTGCGCATGCTGCTAAGACCCTGAGCAATTTTCCCAGGTCTCCAGTGCCGCCTCCTGCTATGGATCGTCTGTGTGTAAAATGCAAATACTGCAGGTGCCCTGTGCTGGGAAAGCACCAGGATTATCAGTAGCTGGACTCGGTCAAGTTGTACAAAGGGACCAGTGGGAGCAGGCTCTCTTTAATGGAGAGGACTACAAGGAGCTCTGTTGATGTGACTTAATGGAGATTTTTAATTTCAAATTGCCATTTCTATGAAACCTCTTCTAATTGATTGCAGAGTCAGAATTCATTGAGAACATTTAGCAGTCAGTAATTCCTTTTAAGCTCTCTGCAGACCCACTCACCACTTTCCTGTTTAAGTGCTCTTGGTTCTGCAAAGAGGAATGAAGCAGCAAGGAGAGGGAGGGTCGGTAGCTGGTTTGCATGCAGAGCGGACAGGCGGATCAATCAGACTCAAACGGGTGTCTTAATCAGCAGCCTGTGGTTCACTGCGGTGGTTGAGTGCTACCTCCTTGCCAGTGGCATCTTCTGTTTAGAGATGCTATTGATTGCTTTTTTCCCCTCTTCTCGGGACGTTTCCGGAGGCAAGGCAGTGTCAGGAGAAGGGCGAGGGGAAAGGTGTTTTGTTAACAGTGCATGGGATTTGGAGTCAAGCTCTCATTTCCGAAGCAGCAGATTTAGCACCACTCAGTGCAGACTTGTTAGGCTGGTGATGATTGGGGGTACATGAGATGGGAGTGAAAAGTCAAGGTTGCCTGTAGAAGGATACCAGAGAATGGTTCAGGGAGTGGATAAGTAGTGGGTTCAGTTCAGACTGAACTGAAGAGTTCAGTGCTCTGAAGGAGGTCATGTTGTGTGCATTAGCTCTGCCTGGAAGAATGGGAGAGAGTTGCTGGTTAAAATCCCTTTTCCGGAGCAATATGAAATCTGGGAATCAGGCAGGCACTAAGAGCACAAGGGATCTGTATCTCTATATAAGCCAATGTGAACACTGGTGAGAGACAAGAGCATGCTTAGGAATTAAGACCTATCCCAGAAGAAACAAACTATTTTGAATATAGAATTGGGAGGTGGGAATATAGAATTTAATTAGTCTTGATGAGAACAAACAATTAAATACAATCAAACACAATTTTTCTCCAAGTTAGAGAAGTAATACTGAGGGATAAACCAGTGTGTGGGAGACTCAAACCAGTTTCAGATTATAAACTGGAACATATCATAACTTTGTATATTGAATGGTTATAAAAATCAGAAATGATTCTTTCACAACTCAATTGTTAGTAATTCAGAGGCAGATATAAAAAGGAGGCAAATTTACATTCCAAATGCTGTAACGTAGCAAGCAGTGACAAAGAAGACTTTTAAGTCTCAGACAGACACGGATTCATAATTTAGGTCAACTGCACCTTATGTTACTTTGGTGAAAGCCCCCGTTTTTTTGAAACTCCTGTTCATTTTTGCAGATAATTTTGGAAATGTTTATGTGCTAGCTGGTCTCCCTTCCCACTTGGATGTGAAGTCTGCATCCATTTTCCACCATTTTTTTCCCCTCCCTGCTTTGTGCTGGGGATTGCTCTCTCATGTCTGTGATTGCTTCCCTCAAGCTCACCGGCTGGCTGATTGCAGGTTGGGGCTGACCGATAGGAGGCACCACCAGGAGAAGGGAGAATGCCAGCTGTTTTCTTGCTTACTTTCCGCCACCCCCAGTTTGGGTTCTAGGTCTGTGGCAGTTGCTCTGTCCAGTTGCTTTTTCCAGTAACATTGCTCCAGTAACATTGTTTTCTCTTAGTGTCCAGCAACCTGGAAAAATGAGGTAGAGTCTTCCCACAAATCTCTGAATGCCTCCTTACATTTTGTTTTCCCTTCATCCTGTTCAACCCAAATTCATTTTACCATGTGGGATGAATCCTATTTTCTGGTAGAGCTTGATTGATGATAATGCTTGTAGAATTTCAAAGAGGTGTTTAATATCCACCCAACAAATACAGAAAGGTGTATGGACTCACTCCTTGAAAAGTTTTCAGAAGATCATATGGTGGGTAAATAATGGTCCCCAAAGATATCCAGGTCCTTATATGTGGAACATGTGAAAGTTACTTTATATGACAGAAGAGATCTGGCAGATGTGATTGAATTAAACAATGAGATTATTTCACATCATTTGGATGGGACCTAAGTGCTATCACAAGTGTGTGTCCTTCTAAGAGGGTGGCAGAGGGGAGCTAGGCACTGTGACTCCTGAATCAGGATGCTACAATGCTCTCTTTAGAGAAAGAGGTAGGGACCAAGTCAGCACATACAAAAAAAGCAGCTCTGGCGTCTGAAAAGGGCGGGAATGCCCATTCTTTTCTAGAGTCTCAGGATGGAACTTGACTCTGATGATTTTGAATTTGACCCACTGAAACTGATTTTGACCTTGACTTACAGAACTGTACATGAACAAATGTGTGTTGTTTGAAGACTCCAGGTTTGTGGTAACTTGTTTCTTTTTCCATTTTTTTTTTTAAGATTTATTTATTTCTGCATACAAGAACTATTGTGTTGGCTAGAGGTGTGGGGTGGTGAGAGGATTCACCAGAGACAGAGTGGGGAGCAGAACAGGTGGATCTACTGAAATACACTGCTGAGGGCAGCAGCAAGTGAGACAGGAGAGGGCTGCTGCGCCATATGGGAAGCTCCCTGGCTGGGGATCAAACTAGTGCTGCAGTGGCTACAGACAGCTTCATAGTGCTGGGACTTAACCTGTTGTGCCACCAGGGAGGCCTCTGTGGTAACTTGTTTCAAGAGTCACAGGAAACTCTTAGTGACAATACTAAATTCCAGGGCTAATTTGTAGGTTGCCGTCTCAGGATGCAGTTCTGTGGCCATTCCTCTTTCAGGATTGCACTCACATGAACCAAGATATGAGATGGATGCATAAAATCACAATGAGGGCTCATCAGTTTCCCACGAGAAATTGAACTCTTTTGTTGACTGGAAGATTCAAACTGACCTGTTCATTTTCTTCCTGTAGGTAGAGAGACTTGGGAAACCAGCCCACAATCCAGATACTGGTTTACAACTGAAAAACAAATTTTATCTGACCCTTTGATTCCATCTGTCCTCTAGATTCCATGTATAAGTGACACCATCCAGGATTTATCTTTCTCCTTCTGACTTAATTTGCTCCAGCCATGTTGCCACAAATGGTTTAAGTTTATCTTTTTTGATCTCTGCGTAGTGTTCCATTGTGAATAAAACTTGAAAGCTGACCAGAGATCTGGACTTCCAGGTGGGGAGAAGGGGAGGGGTGAATAGAAGGATTTAGAAGAGCACAACGGACTATAGTGATGGATTGTGGGTGCTTCGGTGGTGGGAGATATAAGTTGATGACACCTGACGGGAGAAACCCTATAATGTCAAAAAATTAACCAGGATTTAAGAGAAAGTGACTTCATTTAAACAAATAATTGAGTAACTCAAATTATTTTTAAATAATACACATTTTTTGTATCTTAATACAATAAAATACAATTTTAATGTTTGAAAATATTTAAAAAAATAAATTCTACCCATGGACAGGAATTTTTAGTGTTTCCACAAGTATCTCGTTTTCTACCTGCTAGCAGACAAATCTGTAAAGACAAATCATAACTGAAGGTTGTTTGTGGAACACTGACTCTCAACAGGAAAGTTAGATTAATTACTTGCTGAATGGCAACAGGATTTGACATCCTGAGACATGCCTTTGAGACCTGCGCACTTGGATTCCTTTGTCTGGAGTCTTATTATCCACCTTTCTGGTAGAGAAGACCTTGCGTGTGGGACCAAGAGAGTATGTGCATGTTCTGTAAGAATCCTCCTCTACCAGTCCTTGTCAGAAAGGTCACTGCTCACTAACGCATGTGATTTCCTCTCTTGCATGGATGATCACCTCACACCATCTGCCCTCCTCCCCACTCCCATTGTAGAGGGATGTGGGGATGCTTATAGTCTAACCAGAATTGAGTGTTGCTGGTGTAGGCCCCATTTAATTTCTTTAGAGTGGTATTGCATATCTCATTATGTGTTGGTGTAATGATAGTCTTAGTTTCCTTTTCTTCAAGTTGTGGTAGAGAGATGTTCTTTAATGTTTTTTCCATAGACTGATAACAAATCTTGTGAGAATCATTCAAGGTCATGTATATAAAGAGCTTAGTTCTGTTCCATGTAGAGGACAATCAATAAATGTCATTTCCCGTGCCCATATTCCCCGAATGTCTGGCATGTGGTATGGTATAAGGCTATGTCAGAAGGTTAAGTTCAGAATGAGAATATCAGAACCTGTCATCCTCTGACAATCTTAAACATCTCAGGGAAGCAGAAAACCTAGTATTAAGAGCTCTGCTTCTTTGTTCTTTTGATGAAACATATATTGTTCCTGAAGGAAATCTATTTTTTTCTATTTCATTCTCATCTAACTGCAGAGAGACTTTCAAGCAGGGGCAAGATTTCATTATTCCAGAGACTTATGAAATTCTCACTAGGCAAACACATTTTAAAACAGTGTCTTCATTTTATATGCTGATGTATCTTAGAAAAATGAAATTCAATGTTTTTTACTTAACCCAAAGATTTGTAAGTCAAACTTTTGTATAATAGCCATGTTCTCCCTATTTATATTATAATTTTTGAAATACGTTCCCATCAAAATATCTGGAGAATAAAAATATTCATGCTCAAGAATGTAGTAAACTTTATAATTATTAGCCAGAAGCTAATAATTTCATACTAAAATATTGCAAACACTCTCATATATAGTAGTATGCTTAAGACATAATTTAACAGAATGAAATGAGCTCAAATTTTAGTCAAATAGATTTGATTTTAAGTGCATGAGATTCTTCATGTCTAAAATAGGATTAATAAATAAAATCATTTAGGTAACCTGTCTTAAAATTACATTATTTGTTAACAATCATGAGAATAACAACTATGTTTTTATTGGTGATGATACAGATAAACACACTAATGTATGGGACAGGAAATTGCAAGTGACTTACAAGGGAATAGAAATAACACTTTATAGAAAATTACATAACATTTCCCATTTTTTAAATTTATCAGCTGCAAAAAGCCTTTTTCCTTGTACCTGTCTTATTCTTTTACCTGCTTTCTCTAGACATGTTTAATAGTGGTAATAAATTTATCTGTAATAAAAATATTGAGTTATATCCTGTTATTTATAATAAAGAAGCATTTATTTCAAATTTAAGAGTTAGGAAAGAAAATGCATTTTGGCATCATGTAAAACTGCCAGCACTACTCTAAGGACTTATATAAAATTACTGGGTAGAGAGATAAGTCACTATTTGGTGATGAGTACAGGTGGTAGGGGACAGTGATTCTGGGGAAAATAAGGGTGTTGTGTACCCAATCCATTAGAATTTTTGGAATGTATTCATTGAAATCTTCCTTCATCTGAGTATTTCTCTTTCACTCAGCAGCAAACACTTTTATAGTTTTCCTATATTATTTGATGCAATAGTCTCAAAAGAGAGTAAGAACAATTGGATATTATAATACCACCTCCCTTTAAAACTTTTTTTATGAACAGTTAAAGAAATAGATGTTCAGTTGATTAGGTAATAATCCAAAGTAATCTAGTTGAACTCTATCTCAGTATTTCCTTTCATGAAAAAAATATTTATACAAATCAAGAGGGTTAAAGAAATTGGCAATGGATGAGAATGCTAGACTGAAGCTTCTAGAACGTAGACCCATATGTTATCACCTTGATAAAAGATTTAACTTTCTTTTACTGCCTAGAAATAGGGATAATCTAGGCTATTCGTAATATCACCTGTTACTGTGGGGAGAGTGGGATTATGAATTCCAGATTCTTTTCCTTCTCATTTTACAGAATTAAAGTGTAGTTTCCCTGTAGAACCTGTGAATTTATTAAAAACTGTGATCATTATTATTACTGCTGGTAACCACTGTTAAGGGGGCTTGAAAAAAATATATAATTCAAAATTGAATTGAAACTAGCAGAGTAACATGTTGTAAAGACAATATGCACAAAAGTTCAGTTCAGTTCAAGTCCTCTGTGGTCCCTTTCTATCTGCCTCCAGAAATCTTATAGCTGTGAATCCTAAAGCGGTAAGAGCAATAGAAACCCTGCAGAGGTTGAAAGCTCAGCTCTGGAATTCAGTAGGTTTGTTTATGAATTCTACTCTGGTTATTTTTGAATTATGTGACCTTTTACTGAGCCTGAGTTTCCTCATCTATAAAGTAGATACAGTAAGACGTAATAATGGAATCCAGCTCAAGGAATAGTCATGATGCTATTCATTGCTGAGAGCAAAATTCTAAGCACTTTGTCTGGCTCATAGAAAGCTCTTAATAAATAATGGACCTGTTGCTGCTTCTGCTGTTGCCAGTGCGAATGGAAGCTGACTTAAGTAACTCAGTGCATTTTAGGGTTAAATGCATTCATAATCGTTTTATCTCTACTTTATTGATGAATTGCTTAGTTGATTGATTCATTCGTTCATTTACTCACAAATATTCTTGATATTTATTCTTTCATTAGGTCCCATGAGACATCAAGTGACCAAATTACAGGATATCAACAGGAAGAGAACAGGAAAGACTAAGGTGGAAAGGATGTATGGTTTCCTTGTATCCTCATCCTACATTCCTCAAAAGGTAATCACAGATTTAACCAAAAACTTGTCTGATGTGAGTTCTATTTTGTGCCCCTAAAAATATTAGGCAAACAGAATTATTGTGGAGTAATGTGAACTCTTCTAGGCTAATAAGATTACAAAATGATGATTAAAACATTGATTATTCTCTGCCTTCAGGAGTATAAAGCTGTTCTATTTTATTTTTTGACCCCAATTGCTTGTAACAGCTCTGAAGATAGAGTGTTGGGGTTTGTTATTTAATAAGCGAGCATTCAAGCTGAACTTCATAATAATGTCCAGACCTTAGACATAGATTGGAACCTAAAGGGAAAAGGAATTTGTGCCCCAGAGAATGTCCCTGGATAGAACCCCTGTAAGCTTTGAGATCCCTTAAAGAGAACTTAAATTTAGGAGACAAATCTCTCTATTCTATGCCTAAAGGGACATATGCATTTAGAAAATACCACGTTTAGCAACTCGGTTTTTTTTTTTTTTTTTGCCAAACTTGTAAATGAACTCTTTATCATGAGCATAAGGGTAATGATAAGGCAACTGAAACTCTTGCTCAATGTGACCTCTTGTTTCTTCGAGTTGTGTTTATTTTTTTATGATTTCTGATTTGCTTGTCATTAAATTGTTCTATTATGCAATGTTTCCCATGACTTTGTCTAAGAAGATTTGAGGTTTATTTAATATTTGGAACTATCCTTAGAAGAGAAACTTGAAAAAAATAATTAAAAACCTTTTCCACGCTTTCCGTCCATTCATTTTACCCAAAATCTGAATCATATTTTAAATACTGCTTAACTTCTACCTTCTCCAGGAACTTTCTTAGATTACTTCAGTCCAGTCATTATATTTTTGCTCCTATTTTTCACTCAACTCAATTGGAACTTATTATTCACTCTAATCTATGGTAAATGATTTATATTGATTGCCTGAGTTGTAAACTCTTTAAAGTCAGAGACATGACTTATTCTTAGTGCTTTCTCATAGTCCTAAGCATTTTTCTCTTTTCTGACAGTGAATTTTAATAAAAGTACTACTTATGATCATGCCATTTTATTTTTTTTACATGTGTAGGATTTTACAAAATATTTACATGTATATTATCTCATTAATTTCTCCCAACTGCCAATTGCAATGGTCAACAAATTTTTACAAAATTCCTGTTACTGGAATAAAACTAGTCATTTCCTATCAATTTGTATGTGCTCAACACGAATATGACAGTCAAATTCTAATTTTGGCTCTAGTCTTCTTTTTTCTGCAATAAATTGATGTTTACATCACAAAATGCATGCCAATCACTGGTCAACAAATTTTTACAAAAGTCATGTCTGAAATAAAATTAGTCATTTCCTATCAATTTGTATGTGCTCAACACGGATATGACAGTGAAATTCTAATTTTGGCTCCAGTTTTTTTGTAATCCGCAATAAATTGATGTTTACATCACGAAATACATGCCAATAGTAATAGGCCTATCGTTAATACCTCTCAAAATCAAGTCACAGACTACTTCTTAGATTTCTTCGCTTGTCTCTTGTACAGCTATTCAGGAATAGAATAGATGGAAAATGGTTTCCACTGTGCAAAAGCACAGACTTAAGACTCAGTTTTGAAGAGTCTAGAAATAGTCTCCATTCTTGTGAGTCATGAGTGATTTCTAAGGCATTTATGAGGCCCTCAATATTGGAACAGAATACCACTTTCCTTTCTGAAGAAAGGCTCCAACTGCTGGTGGTGCTTTCGATATAAAGGAATTGTGACATCTTCTAGAAGATTCCATTGTTGGAGTCTTGATCCTAGTAATTCTGCCCTGTGCTTGGATAAATCCAAATCATGAACCAGGTCATTTAGTTCTTCCTTTGTTAGTCTGCTTGGGGTGGATGATGCACCACTGTGAAAATCTGGATCACTGCATGCTGATGGAACAGGAGAAGAACAGGTCAGCTCACCCTTGTCCTCATCAGATGAATCAAGAGAATATTCTGCTGGAGGTTCTGCAATAAGAAGTCCCTCACCATGTGGAACTGGTCTCAATGCAGACGGAATGTTTGGGTAGGCTATTCTTGACTTCTTTTGCTTCGTTATTCCACCAGAAAGAGGAGGAACCAAGCAGAAGTAACAGTCTTTTATGTGGTTGCTTGGCTCTCTCCACACCAGGGGGACCGCAAATGGCATTGATGGTCTTTTGCCATTTCACCACTCTGAAAGCTGTGTTGTACATGGAGTACAGCATATATGCAGGGCCCAAGGCTTGTCTCGGCCACCAACCTTGCATCCGAAGTAAAGATGATAAGCCTTCTTCACTTGAGAAGTGATACTTTTCTTCTGGTTGGTAAATGTCACTTCCCCACAAATAAAGCAGAAATTGTCCATGCTATTAACACACTTTCGAGGCATTACTGTTCTGTATTGTGCCTAAATGGATAAAATAATAACAGTTCTATGGAGCAGTAGCTTAAACTGTCTCGCACAAAGTCTGAAATATTTTCAATACTCAACCATTCTGACAGGGCTTTCTATAGGGCACTGCTGATGTCAGCTTACTTCAGTAGGCGCCTGGCAGTAGTATTGCTTTGCATCAGAAACTGGTGCAATCAACTCTTGATGATGTGTGCATGATGGTATTATGCAATGCGATGCAATATTACATCATTGTAGGCTGATTAAGGATGTTGTTGCAGTCCTACTGGATAAATTTGCACAGTGAAACATAGAAAATGAATTATATGAAATAGCCTCAAAATGAGAGCTAATAAACAATTTTCACAGTTACATTCATGTTCAGCACACCAAGATACTACAGATTAGGCCCTTTTTAAGTCAGTAACAATCTCACTGTTGACCAGTATTGTCATGTAAGTGAATTGTATACTAAAATTTTACAGATAAACAAATGGAATCAAATGGAAATATAATTTGCTGATCCATAGAATTTATTGATTATTAAACAGGGAGTTGTTTTTGTTATTATCTTCACTCTGATTTGCCTTTATTGTGCTTAAAGTGTCGAAGAACAAATAGACAAAATACTTACATTCATTAGAACACCCAATGGGATCAGCATGTGGGCTTGAGAGGACAGAGGTTTTACATGATTTCTTATTTTTGAATCTGTATATGCTATTCCCCCTAGTTGGGGGAAAAAGAATGGGAAAGACAGGGCCACTGGTAGCACATATGTCATGTTTATTTGACTCAGGAAAAGTCACCTCTTCAGGATAAATACAGCACTGGGTTAATGGTGGTTGGGATGGCATGGAGTCATTGCCCTTCTTGCTTAGATGCCCTTGGATAGGGCTTTCCTGTTCATAGTATTCCAGGGTAAATGATGAGAGAAAGATAGTAGAGAATGTGTGGTCCAAAGGAGATACTGATCTAGAAAACATAAATGGGAGGCATGGGTGGAGGGGCTCAATTTGATAGTGTGAATGACTAGACTTTGGAAAACTTAGACATGTTTAGAGGTAAGAAGCTTTGCTCTAGAAATTTGGGGTATTGTAAAAATTGGTAAATCAGCAGAATTTTATTTTAAGTGTTTTTTAAAAGATTGATTTATTATGCATACAAGCTGGGGTACAGGCCAGAGGCGTGGGGTGGCGAGAGGGTTCACCAGAGACAGAGTGGGGAGCAGAACAAGCAGATCGATGGAAATACGCTGCTGAGTGGAGCAGTGGGTGAGGCAGGATTGGTCTGCTCCGCCATGTGGGGAATCTCCCCGGTGGGGCAGCAACGTCCTTTTTGAAGGATGAATAGGTGTTACTGCAGAAGGTTATTAGGAGGTCCCATAAGGGTTCCATATAAACAGGAAAATTTAGAACAACTTTTTTGGCATGGAATAGGAATCATCATATTTTGGCTCTTGAGATGTGTGTCCACTGGACCTATAATTCCTCTTGATAAAAAGAGAACAAAATTTATAAAAAAATGCTTTTATTTTGACCTCAATTCAAGAGACTAAAGATCTTAAAATACCTTCCATTTTTAAATGAGTTATTTCATCTATGTGTCTGTCCCATTCTTAAAGATATCTTTGAAAATCTATAGAAAGAAAGACATCATCCTTCCAAAAATGCATTGACACGTCCACATATGTACTTCATAATTTATTTCACAAATTTATTTGTTACATGAATCCTTTCTTGGGTTTGCTTGAATGTTCTCAAATGTATGATCATAGTTATTTGATGCGCTTTCGAAATATGCAGGATACCTGCCTCCATGCTTACAGATTCTGATTAATAAGTTTGAGAACAAGTCTAACATACATGAATCATTTCTTTACATATAAGATGACATCAAAGGAAGAAAAGAGTCAATGGATGTTGACCAGAAAAATATTTAAAGTTGATTTTACACCGTCAAGCATAATTTGCCCAAATACATCAGCTGGCTATCCAAAGAATGCATTTCTTTGAAATGACTTATCATAAAAATATAACTTTCAATTTGTCCAAAAGAGTTATAAGAAACAGATCATGGAAAAAGATAGGTAGGGGACGGGTTTGCAGAATGTGACATAGGAAGGTGGGCTTGTGGGCTGTTGCACAAAGGGAAATTTCACTTTCTAGGATTGATAGCACCTGGGGAGTGCCTGGGAACCATCAGCCTGGAGGCACAGAAACTTCTACAAAATGATGCTGTGTTTTCACTTTGTTGGGTTTTGAGCAGTGTGAATAGTTGAATAAAAATACTCATTTCATTTTGGATGTGAAACTAATTAATGAGTCATGAAAGAATGAGCGGTGATAATGAAAGCACAAGCACCATTCTGATGGAGCAACAGCTGAGCATCTTTAGAAAAGGTAAACAGACTTGCAATGAGATGTTTTGAACTATTTAAAAACTTTCCTTCAGAATTTTCATTAGGAAAACAAAATACAGCTTTTGCAGAGCTGGTTCTTTTCTGCCTTACCCAGAGAAAAGCGTTGGGTACAGAGTATCAGATTGAATGTTAGAGATAAAAGTGTCCCTTGAGGTTCAAATCTCCAGCACGAAGTATTAATTCCTTTCTTCATTTTTTTGTTTAGAACTGATTCCCAATACTGATTCTATGTGTGGGTCCCAATATTAAGTAATATTGCCAATATAGAGAATATACTCATGTTGATGAAAATGCAAGGATGTAGATGCATGGAGTTTTCCATCAGCAGAAAATGTCTTTCCACAACTTGTTCCGGAAATCTATAGCAGTGCTTTTTACTGGAATGAGGGTAAGAAAATTTACTCAACATGTCTACAGGTGAGCAACTGCAGAAGCAGAGCATCATGGAGAATGCTAATAGGAGACAGGTTACCTCGATTCTTAGTCTGTGTTTCTGAGGCAAGTTATTTCTCTTCTCAGAAACTCACTGTTTTGTTTTTTTTAAAAAGATTTTTATTTATTTATGCATGCAAGCTGGGGTATAGGCCCAAGGTGTGGGGTGGTGAGAGGATTCACAGAGAGAATGGGGAGCAGAACAGGCAGATCAACTGAGGTACACTGCTGAGGGGAGCAGTGGGCGAGGCAGGAGAGAGGTCTGCTGCACCATGTGGGAATTTCCCTGGCCGGGTATCGAACACATGCTGCAGTGGCTCTGGATAGCTTCATAGTGCTGTGCTTAACCCATTGCGCTACCAGGGAGGCCCATAGAAACTCATTGTTTATAAACTTGTACATGGTGTCAACACACACACACGGGCCATGTCATTTCCTGGAAGTTAATAAATTTACTCGAGACAGTAGTGCCAATTTTGTTAAAGAGGTATAGGGAAAACTTTCAGGAGAGCCTCTTCCTCATCTCCTTTGTTTCTTTTGGCTGCCCCAATCTGAATTGACATCAGAGCTTAGCAAGACATTTAATTTTATGTGTGTGCAGGTCCATAAGATGTGTGGAGCCTAGCACAGGTCTGCTACAGGGAGTTTGTGTAGATTTTAGACTAAAAAAAAAAAAGCAAAACAATAGATCTGTGAAGAACGACAGGACAAAAAAATTCTTGAAAATTTTGATTTAGATAACTTAGTGAACTGAGCAGAGCTTCTTTATACAACTGACCCTGTCTCTGAAGTTAAAGGAGTTTCTCTATCTCTAGGTAAGGAGAGTATACATTTCACATAGAGATTTATTTTCTGCTTTCAGAGTGGAAAGACAAACGTTAGAGAACACTCCTACTTTTAGGAAGAAGGGAGGTTTAGATTTTCCTCATTCATCGACTATTTCTTTAATTAAAAATAATACGCTGCTTTGGTATAAATTGGAGCAATCTGATCATGAACCTGATGAGAGCAGATTCTGGACATCTAGGTAAGGCAATGAGGGAGCCTTTAAAAAGCATCCAAACCTAGTGTGGAAATTAGATGGTATTACAGAAATTATTGGACAGTGTGATTAGAGGAGTGAATCAGAAGCTGGTGAGATGTCTAGGGTTTAGTGAGGAGGAGGGCTTGAAGACAATGATTTCTAAGGTTTCTTCAAATGTTCTTTAAGGTGGATATCATAGGTGGGTATTATAGGATTTGATGCTGGATAGGGAAAGGGTCCAAAAATAGCACAGGAAACTGGATCCCAAACTGGTAGGAATGATTGTGAGTCTTTGGAGAGCATGCACAGTCAACATTTATTGCATTGTTGTGGCTTAAAATTCACTACCTCCCTGACCATTGAGTCATCAGCTCTTTGCACACGGGCCTCCTGCAAGTGGTTGTTTTGTAGAAATTGAGGGAAAAGAGCCAAATTCCATGTCCAAGATGACATGAAACAGAGATAAAATAACATTCATGAAGCAAAATGAATGTTAGATTTAACCTTAAACAGGATATTGGATCCAGATGTGACTAGGAGACTTAAACCAGTGGGAATCCACAGAAGCCTCATGTTCCGTTGTCCTTGGTTTCTGCAGGATAAGTGATGGGGATGGTGCTGGAGATTTTTCCATTGTTTTCCCCGTAGAATCATTCTTCATGGTTATTCTCCATGTTATGTGCCCCAGGATGCTAATTTTTATGGATTTATTAAGGAGCTTTTCTGCTTTCTGACTCCTTATTTGCTTTGGACAATGGGAAGCAGTAGCAGGTGATTGGGAGGAGGGAGGACAATGAAGTGTGGAATTTCCTTCCCTGATTTTTGTCTCTGCAGAGTTGCTGTGTGATGGTTGCTTCTTTCCACTAAAGGTCTCAATTCTTGGCAGCAGGTCTTGTTCCTTAGTCCTATGGCTCTTTCAATCTTAAGGATGATAACTGCTCCCCTGCAGTTACTAGCTCCAGAGTGCCTGCATTGTACTTTGTGATTTTCTTACAAATGTTTCACTTTTAAAATAGCTTGTTTATTAAACTCTTCTCAAGTTATTCATCTTGAGATGTTAAGTAACACAAATCCAAACAAGTTAATTAAAATGATTTATTTGGCTTTGTTAAATGAGTCATGAATCAGGTAGCATCCTGCCCAGCGAGTAGAAGAGAGCTATGAAAAACTTTAGAAAACAAAAAGGTTTTCACAGGCAGAAAGAAGGCAAGAAAAGGGAAGAGGAAATTATTTCAGGCCTTGGTATCCTGCCTAGGGGGAATGAAAAAGATTTTGTGGCAGATTATTTCATCTTCTTTTGGGCAATGGAAAAGTTACTTTATTAGTGCTGATCAGAAAATTCCATACTGACCAATATAGAGTTCAGTGTTGGAAGATGTTGAAACTGCAGTGGGGTTGAAACTTCAGTTTAGGTAGTAAGTCTTGGGCTTATCACAAGTGCCTCCATTTTGGATCTATGATTTGTTTTCACAGACTTTCAATTGCTTTCTTTTGGCCTTTCTTCTGGCTTTCTTTTAGCCTAACTAATACAAGTGTACCACACGTACACGTGCCATAGAGCACTATTCAAATATGATGGGAGGTTTACAACCACAGAGAAAAGCAAACATTTAGAAAAGATGACTCAGATATAAAAAAGTTGGTGCTTTGGTATTTAAGTAATGTGAATAGCAGTATCACAGACATTAGAGGGAGTTCAGCATCACTTTTGGCATATGCATTTACATCACATGAGATTTAGAGTGTGTAGATAAGAAACTTAGAACTTCCAAAAGATGGACTTGATCATTGTTACCTTATTTTTTGGTGGTAGAGTATGAATGTCTATGAATGTCTATCAAGATGTCTATGGATGTTCATGCAGGTGAATCTGTTGCTCTGAGTTTTTCTTCCATCAAGATGTTCTGAATCTCTCCCTTTTCAACTTTTCCTAAAGCTTTCTCATTCATTTGATAACATTTTCCATGGAAGTTATTATTTTTTTTGTCTTTTGGTGGGGGTCTGAGAAACCATTTGGTGAGGGTGATTTCAGAAGAATGATCAGACAAACATGAAGCCATCCTGAAAGGTGCGAGCACAGTAGATTATTGGCTTGCTCCTGCAAACCAACTTTGTTATGCTATGTGTTGGGTTCAATTTGATGCCTCAGATATTCTCTTTGATATTGACCATTGAGATTTGATGAAAAAGTGTCAAGACTGAGACTATTTAATCCATGGATACTAAATGTTTAGATGACAAAGCAATTTCAATTGCTTTCTTTTGGCCTTTCTTCTGACTTTCTTTTAGCCTAAGTAATACAAGTGTACCACACGTACACATGCCATAGAGCACCTATTCAAATACGATGGGAGGTTTACAAACACAGAGAAAAGCGAACATTTAGAAAAGATGACTCAGATATAAAAAAGTTGGTGCTTTGGTATTTAAGTCATGTGAATAGCACTATCACAGACATTAGAGGGAGTTCAACATCACTTTTGGCATATGTATGTACATCATATGGAATTTAGAGTTTGTAGATAAGAAACTTAGAACTCTCAGTGTTCTGCAAAATCTACTTCAGTAACTTCCTCAGAAGTTCTTGCAAACCCCTCCCTGAGATCCAGTTAAGTAAATTTCTAATAGTGGGATCTGGAAGCCTCCATTTTAAGTAGTTTTTTTCTAAAACAACTTCTATGTAAACCTAGATTTAAGAAGATATGTTCAGCAGAAGAATTAAAAAATACAGCATTAGCAACAAATACACTCAGCCTTTTGTTTGTTCATTAAAGAAAAAAGCTGGCATTTTAAGTGTTTTCCCCTGAAAGGGAATGAATGCCTTGCTTTGACTGCAGTGAGTAGCTACATTAGGACCCTGTGTGTGTTGAGCTCTGCATTTTTGGTAACAGACTTGGTTCTTCAGCAACAACTTTCCAGCTGAGTGAAAAAAACGCAATCACCAACTGATGGCCAGACTCCCTATAGTGTGTTGAACCTTTAAAGAAGCTAAGAGGGGGTGGCTGATTAGAGAGGGGCTAAATGTTCTCTCCTGGAGTTCAGGTTACCAGCTGCTTCCTGAGCTGGCAAAGGAGCTAAAACCTTGAGGCAGAGGAGCTTCAATTTGCATGAGATGTACTAAGCAATCCTCCCATTAGCTGACTGTTGCCTCTCTTGATGACTACCTTGGGGAGGAGATGGGGGTTGTGAACTTTGAAGTGGATTATTAATTATTCATGCCTCCTTCGCCTGGATGGAGGCAACCTGCATCTCAGGAGCCAGGCCCGGAATTCATTATCTTCCTGTTGATGTTTGCAATAAAAATAACACTGAATATTAATCCTTTCACCTTCATTCTTAACTCCCTCTTCCTCCACCTCCATTTTTAGATAGGTTATGCAAAATCATGCTTCTCCCTTAATTCTCCCCATTTCTGGCACTTCTGCTTCATTTATTGTTTATTCAATTATTTGGAGACCCATTAAATAGAGAATTGAGTTCAAGGGCTAGTTGCTTACTTGAAAATTCCCCAGAATGCAGTATTTCCCTATTGGATGTTCAATTTATTTTTCAACATGTTTGTTATAATTGTGTTATGGTTAGTGATTTGTTACCTATTTCTTTTTTGTCTATATATTTTGAAGTTTTGAGGAGTTTCATAGTTTTCTACAACTTTAGAGGAGCAAGGTTCTGGAGACTTTGCTATCAGGTTTATTCAGGGTTTTATAGTAAAATGCAAATTTGTTCTTGTCCAGTATATGTTTCTCTGTGTGTGTGTGTGTGTGTGTGTGTGTGTGTCTTGTGTTTGTGCATTACTGTTTATAAGGGATCCAGTGGATAAATCATTACTTCTGAAAAATTTGTTAATTAAGTGGTAAATCATTAAGTTCTTTATAACAGAGAATAATATGCCTCATCATATGATTTATTGAGGAATGGATTATTGAAAGGTAGATTAAGATTAGTCTGCAGAAAACTTGGTATGAAGATTTATGAACAGGAAAGGGAAAATATAGAAAATTACATGATAGTTAATTGAAAAAAATTGAAAACAGTCTACTAAGTTAATGGCAAGAAATTTATGCAGTCAGTATTGATGTGGCAAGTCATTGTCTCCTTTTTTCCTTCTTATTCATTCTCCGTTCTTCTTTCTCTTTTCATTAACTAGAGTACATAGTTTACACTAGGGTTCACTCTTGTTATTGTACATTCTATGGTTTTAAAAAATGTGTAATGTCATGTATCCACCATTATAGTAACATACAGAATAATTATACAACTACAAAAATTCCTGATGTTCCCCCATTCATCACTCCGTGCTTTGCCCCCAGAATTTCTGACAGTCACTGATTCTAGTTTTGCCTTTCCCAAAATGTTGTGTAGTTGGACTCATAGAGTCTACAACATTTAAAGATTGACTTTTTTTCCTCAGAATATGCATTTTATGTCCCGTCAGATTTTTCATGGCTTGACAGTTCATTTCTTCTTAGCGCTGAATAATATTCCTTTGTACGGGTGTATTATATAGTCTATCCATTTGCCTATTATAAGGACATCTTGATTTGAAATTTTGAAATTTGAATAAAGCTTCTCTAAACAGCAACATACAGGATTGTGTGTGAACTTCAGTTTTCAGCATAGTTAGTGTGCAAACTATGGAGAGGATCTCATGCTAAGGTGATATAACTGCAAAAAACTTGTTTTCCATAATGATTACCACTTTGCATTCCCATCAGCAAAGACTCAATGTTCCTGTTGCTCTCCATGCTCTCACCATTTGGTATTGTCAGTGTTTTAGATTATAGACATTTCAATAGGTGTGTGGGAATATTTCATTGTTTTAATTTGTAATTCTCTAATGTTGAGGATCTTGTCATAAGATTATTTACCATCTGTTAATCATTTTTGATGAGGTGTCTCTTCAGGTCTTTTGTACAATTTAATTTTATTTTTTTTAAAGATTTATTTTTGCATACAAGCTGGGGTATAGGCCAGAGGTGTGGGGCTGTAAGAGGATTCACCAGAGACAGAGTGGGGAGAAGAACAGACAGATAGAAAGAAATACACTGCTTAGGGGAGCAGCGGGCGAGGCAGGAGAGGTCTGCTGCGCCATGTGGGAATCTCCCTGGCTGGGCATCCAACTTACTCCAATGCCACCACAGCACTGCGCTTAACCCTTTGTGGCACCAGGGAGGCCCATGTACAACTTTAAATTGGATTATTTCTTTTCCTATTATTGAATTTTAGGAGTTCCTTGTATATTTTGAATTCCAGTCCTTTATTACATGTGTTTGGCAGCTATTTTTCCCCCAGTTCTTTGCCTTTTCTTTTAATTCTCTTAATTTTTCACAGATCACAAAGTTAAATTGTAATGCAGTCCTCATTTTGAACATTTTATTTTATAAATCATGCTTTAGTTATCTTTTTTTTTTTTTGCAATTTCCTTTCTCATTTTTCTCTCTTCTTCAGAACTGAAAATGAAGTTCTGAATGACTCTTGGCCTTCTCACTGTCTTTATGTGATTTTGGACAAATTTCATTTTCTTCTAATTTTAGTTTCCAGGTTCTTTATATGTAAAATGGAAATAACAATATTATTTACCCCTGAATGTGTTGAAAATGTGATGTAATGTAATACACTGAAAACCATCATTTGATATATATGTTTTTATAAAATGTTACTTTGTTTTATTTTTCCTCACTGAATTTGATTTTCTTACCAATCTCTCTGATCTCTCTGTATATGGGGATATTTTTACCAGTCAGTCATCATGAGAATGAATAACTAATTCCTTTGTAGATGTACAAGTAGTTTGTGAGATGCTGCATATATATGAGCCTAAACCAAATGTAGTTTTAAACTAACTGTATTGGAGGTAATTTTTTTGTATCTAAGTCGATTAAAGTGAGAGGATGAGTGAGTGATTTTTCTTCAATTTATTGTGTGTGTGTGTGTGTGTGTGTGTGTGTATTAACCTAGTGAACTCAGAAGTGCAGCCTTACCAAATAAGTCTAGTATTTCATTTTAGTCTTATTTTTGATTTGAGAGCAAGAAGAATTCCATTTTAGTATTTTATCCCAAACTCTTCATAAATATTTGTTCATCAACATCATTTCAAATCCATTGAGGCAGTGGTTTTCAAACCGTGTTCCTTGTAGTATTTGGAGTTCCATAATATGTCTGTCCTGCAGCCATGAGGTGAGCCGTACTATCAGAACACTGCAGCTATCTTCCTGAAATGCTGCAACAGTTTTACTTGATTTCATGTGAAGTTGTAGTGAAGAAATGGTTTTTCTGCTAACAAAATGTCTGTTTACAGTAAAATTACAAACTGGGGCAAAGAATCTAAATGAGTTCACTGGTAACTCTGTCTTAGGAATTGGACCATATATTTCAAGCCCAGTTCTGGGAAGAAGTATGTTAAATATATTAGTTTTATTTGATGAGAAAACCACTGGGTTTATTGTGTCTGTTGCCTTAGATGGTGGTTGAACTGTGAACTATTCTCACCTTAAAAATTTCTGGTTTCTTAACTGCTTATGACAGAGTCACTATATCTTACCATTGATTGAACTCAACTTGGAAAGCACTTATGCCCACACTCTAGTATGTTTTTTCTCTCATTTGATTTACAGACATAACCTTGATATGTTTAAAGACAAGAACATGATTAGAGAATTGAGACGTAAGTGAGGGTGCTGTTTATTATTTTCTTTGTTCTCAAAAGAGGCAGACCAACAAGGGTTAGAATCAAGAATAGATAGTTAGAAATCTCAATGAAAATATGCAATTTAGTAATATTAGGTATTCAATTCATTAACTTTTGTTGATTCATCCTTTCAAATACCTTATGTGTTTGATCCTTTTTTATTACTATAGCTTACACATTTTTTTCAACTACTCTTCAACTCAGGTCATTCTCCTTATCTTTATGCCCTCACATCTTTAATTCATTCTATACTTGACCTTTAGTATAGTTTTTTTAAATGCCAGTTTCATACTATTGATCCCATGATTAAAAAAAATTCTTAGGTGACTACTCATTATGATAGGATCAAATTCTCATTCAATAACATGGCATCCAAGTATCTGTAAGTTTTATTTATCTTTAAACAATTGGAATTTTAGCTCTTAGTGATTCTCAGGTTTATTTTTCAAGTCTTTATTCATGCTTTGTTACCTATAGTCACATCAAGTTGTTTAAATAACTGGGCTGGTCATTCATTCCCCTTCAAAGTTCAGTATGATTCTTCATTCCATGTATGACCAGCCTTATATCACTATATTATCCCTCTACTTGAATATATAAATTCTGAGAAATTTATTTTGATTAAATCTATATTGCAATATTTTACCGGTTGTAGTATATTTATAAAGTAGATTGTTATCCTCTATTGAAAAACAAGACCTTTGTCTTACTCAAAACCATAGAAAGTAATAAAAATACAATATTTAATAAATAATTATTGTGATAAAAGATGTGATAGCATTTTGTCTCCTGTATCTCTTTTAATCCTCAAAATCGCTGCAAACTGGTCATATTACATATTTGATACGTGAGAAAATAAAAAAAACTCTAGATTTTAAATAGTTTTTTCTATGATACCACAGACTTTTTTTTTTTTTTTTGGTAGAGCCAGGATTCAGACTTAATTCTGTCTGACCAAAAAAAAGGGGGGGGGGGGTTCAGTATATATAGTAGGATAATTCTTAGGTAACTACTTCAGCACCCTGGACAGCTCCACCAATAAGGAACTTTTGCGCTGAGGTTTTGAAATCTATCCTTAAAGAGAGAAATATGAGTCCTAATAAGGCACAGAGGAACACTTGTCCAGAGCTTCCTTAAAAAAAAAAAAAAAACTAAATCCCTGGAGTCAAATTAGAGATTCTAATGCTTCATGTGCTCTGACATGGAATGTTCCTGGATTAAACAAATATTATAAGACCCTATGAAAAAGGGTGAGTGAGCGTAGAGTGGTCTTTGGAGAAACTCCTGTAAAGTATGGGCTTTAAACTTTTTCATGATGAAACCTGATTAAGTATGCTAAATGTCATACAACCCTTTTCCTAACTAAAATTGCTAGTGCAATCATAAGTAACATTACTTTGTTGAAGTAAATTACAGAATTTTTCTTATATCCCTTCTTAATTCCTTTAGTAGTTAAGGCTTGTGAAGAGAATAGAACACTTATTAACTAGTTATTGTTAAACTTTTCTAAAAGAAAGAGTAAGCCTTCTGTAAGCTTCTTGTAGTCTGTAAATTAGTTTTTCTCCCTTGCTAAGAACATTGAAGTCTTTGATAATGAGTCATTTGTTGATTTTCAGTATTGATTATATTTTTTGTGATCTCCCTTTTTCCTGATTATTCTCTCTTCGTTTTTCACCTACAATGCCTTTGACCATTATGAGTGTGTGTGTGTGTGTATGTATGTATGTGTGTGTATATATATATGTATATATATCACAAATATTCAGTAATGTTGAAAAAAGGGTAAATTACATTAGTAATCATAAAGATAGGAAAAGACATTGATGTCTCCATTTCTACTCCCACTTACAATTTATTTCCTCTTTTCTAAGTCATTAGTTTAGACCAATGAGTAGGGTAGCTATACTTAGAACTGGTGTTTGTTAATATTCTGCTAGGCAGTTTTCCTCTCTGGCATCTTCTGACTCTAATCTACTTATTGTATCAGACTGTGTACTGAGAAAACAAGAGCTTAGAGAGATATTGAATAACATTAGAAACAAATAAGGATATCTAGGGAAATATGAGTAAACTCTTGAAAAAGAAAAAAATCATAAACTAAATAGACTCTTTTCCCCTCAAGAATGTTATTTATGTAATATTTAGGCTAGAACATTAATTCAGAGGTGTAATATCCATTGGAGTATTTTTAAACTTAAATTTAAATAAATCCATTTACATTGTTCATTTACTATAGATTGACATCTGTGTGTATAATCTAATTTCTGTGTCTTTATTTTCACATAGATAAAATGAGTTTAGACTATCAACTGTCAAGGTAAAATAAATTAGTTGTGAAAAGTTACAGAGAGGAACCAATTGTTTGAATAGGTTTAGGAAAGAAATCTTAAACACAGAGAATTTCATGAGAATTAAAATTGGCCTGTTGATATGCTCCTTAAAATTTTATATGGCTTTAATAATTGTTGCTAAATTCTTACAGAGGAGAAGCAAGTAAATTTTGGACTTAATCAGGTTCTAAGCCATAGAAATTCCACTTGAGATCCTTGCAGGACACAACAGAATTTCTATGCTTATTTTTTGATAATGTTGATATAGTACTCAAAAGATGAACAGTGTTATATACAGACTAATTTTGTTGTTGGCATCATTAGCATGACTTCATATATGTACATGGAATAGCTCTATTATTTTTAAAGATTTATTTCTTTTTTGCATAGAATTGGGGTGTAGGCCAGAGGTGCAAAGGGGGGCATGAGAGAATCCACCAGAGACAGAGTGGGGAGCAGAATAGTCAGATTTACTGAAACACACTGCTGAGGGGAGCAGCGGGTGAGATAGGAGAGGTCTGCAGAGCCATGTGAGTAAGCTCCCTGGTTGGGGATCAAACTCAGGCTGTAGAGGTGATAGCACTGAAACTTAAATCCTATGCTACCAGGGAGGCCCTCAATTATTCTTAACCTCAATGGGTTGAATTTTCCCACAACATTTCCCTTGTGTTTTTGAAGTCGTCTTAACTCTTGAGTTGTGATTTTTAAAGAACTACACAAATATGGGTACATTTTCTGTTTTTGGAGGTAGATTTTGATTTAGAATGCATACGTTTTGATAATTTTTATTTGAAATTTTAATATTATCTTCACTATTACCATCTTTAAATATTTTAATTATCTTCCCTCTTCTTAGTCTCTGCATTTTCCTTCTTTAGAAAACGAAAATGCTGCCGGGAGAGTAATAGCAACTTAATTACCTGCTTTAGTAAGGAATACTTGGATATCTGTCAATGGTGAAATAATTTACTATAACTTTGGATAAAGGATTCATAATTTTTCTTTTGTGTGAATAGCATACAAAATGGAATTGTATGTAGGTACATAAAGCTAAAAGCTTGGAGATTTTTGAGTATTAAGAATGTAAAATTTCTAACCTCCTTTATTTTAAACATTTTTCATTGAAAATATTCATATCAGGGCCTCCTTGGTGGTGCAAGGGGTTAAGTCTCAGCACTGTGAAGCGAATGGCAACCACTGCAGCAAGAGTTTGATCCCTGGCCAGGGAGCTAACCCACATGGTGCAGCAGACCTCTCCTGTCTCACCCGCTGCTCCCCTCAGCAGTGTATTTCAGTAGATCCGCCTGTTGTGCTCCCCACTCTGTCTTTGGTGAATTCTCTCACCCCCATTTCCACACCTCTGGCCTACACCCTAGCTCTTGTATGCATAAATAAATAAATCTTTAAAAAAATCATATCATTTGTTAGGGAATTTTTTTTTTAAAGATTTATTTACTTATGCATTCAAGCTGGGTTACAGGCCAGAGGAGCAGGGTGGTGAGAGGGTTCACCTGAGACAGAGTGGGGAGCAGAACAGGCAGATCAACGGAAATACACTGCTGAAGGGAGCAGCAGGCAAGGCAGGAGAAGTCTACCACGCCATGTGGGAATCTCCCTGGCCGGGTGTCGAACTCACGTTGCCGCTGCCGACAGCTCCACAGCTCAGTGCTTAACTGCTGCGTCACCAGGGAGGCCCGTTAGGGAAATTTTTTGTTGATATGAAACAATCCTTCAATTTCATAATGGACTTTATCCCCAGTAAGTTAAGTTACCCTGCTGTTATTATTCAGTTCATTTGTTTTATAATGTTTTTCCTTGAATACTGGAGAATACCTGTATTAAAATTATTTAGTGACATTTAATTGTAATAATACCTTTAACTCTAATCAACAATGTGATTTCCTTCTTTAAAATCCATATATATAGAAGGTTGAAAAGAAAAATTTATCAGGTATTATGTAATTCACTCACAATTTTTCATTTATTTATTCAGTATTTATTGATACTTGCTTATTAGTAATTTGAAGAAAGGTAATATATTATAAATGTTTATTTCAGGAGAAGAAAATAACACACAAAACAAAAACAAAAACTAGCAGAAAACCATAAATAAGAGACATTCTACAGGGGAGGGGGAGGAAGAGAGACCAAAATAGGGAAGAAAAGAGCACAAGGGACTATGGTGATGGTTCACGGGGGGAATTGGTAATGGGAAACCTACGGGGAATACACAATAATGTAAAGGATATAAATAAAAAATCAATTGAGAAAATATTTCTGAATTGGTGACCCTTCTTTTGTTGAGATGATTTTCATTCTATGAATTCAGTTGAGTAGTTATTCAGGAAAATAATTCTACAGAATCCTTGTTGTAGAAAATTACTCCAGTCAACTTAATTTTATCTTCAGTTTGTTCTCATGTCTTCCTTCACCATTTATTTGGATGTCCATACACTAGAAATAGAAGGAATAACTTCCCCAGGTGAGGACGCTCATGATAGTTAGCTTTATGCTGTTGATGTGACTAAGCTATAGAGCAAGTTATTCCATCAAACACTAGTCCAGTTGTTTTAAAGATATCTTGTTGATGTGCTCAACATCTGCAGTCAGATGACTTTATAGAAAGAAGACTATTCTGGATAATCTGGGTGGCCTTTCCAAAGGATCTATGACAGGGACTGAGCTTTCTCTGTGGAAGAAGAAAGACTACCAGTGGGCTGCTGTGCTAGCTCCTGATAGTGAATTTCCAGCTTGCTTTCCAGCTGCCTGCCCTGTGGATTTCACAGTGGAATAGCCAGTCACCACACTAGGTAGGTAGGTAGATAGGTAGATAGACAGTCACCTGTATCCTGTTTCTGTTGTTTCTCTGGTGGAACCCAGACTGATACAATTCATTACAGTGTTCCATGGTAATTATTACCAAACATTTATTTCCAAACATTGATGCATAACACATTGTACTTGTGAGGTAGGGTGAATTAACAGCATGTTTCTGATGCTTTAACATCTACTCCTTGATGGCCCTAGTGGACTCTATCACAGGTCTAGTCACTTTCTAAATACAGTAAAGGACTTATGTGTGAAAGCCTCTTGCAACTGCAAACCATGCAGTCCAAAGATTATATTCCCCACCCTCTTCTCCATCAGGTGCTCATATTTAGAGCCACTACTCTCCTACCCTAATCCCAGGATCAGATCCCAGACAATTAGGGGCAGACACCGTGTCTCATAGTCCTTGGAAAGGATTCAAACTAGGAAATCCTAAACCTCTTACTCTGCTTTCTTCCGAGGAAACCACAATTAACACTTTTGCCTTGTTTCCTCCTCCTCTCGCAGTCTCCTATAAACCCTGGTGTCTGCGTATTTATATTTGTGTGTATGTGTGTGTGTCTGTCCGTCTGTTGTTCCGTCCATCCATCCAGCCATCTGTATCTATTGACAAATCTCACTTGATTTTATTTACTTGCTTTTGTCCAACATTTACATATTGCTTACTGTGGATAAGGCATTCCTTTAAGCATTTGACCAATATAAACTTAGTTAATTCTCAAAACAATGCCAGGAGGCACTATTGTTTCCCGTTTTTACGCTGTAAGGTTAAGTAACTGCCTCACATCATACAGTAGAGGTTGGAGCAGAATTTGAACCTTGGCTGTCTGCGCTCCCAAGTCCAGGCTTTTTAATCACTTGACTGCAGTGGTGTGGTGCAAAAGTTCCTTTGCCATTGTCGGAAAGACCTCTTTTTTTTGTTGTTGTTGTTTAATTATGTTTATTAATACAATATTGGTTTACAACACTATCTGATTTAGGGGTGTAGGTCCACACCTCTTTAGATGTATGTTGTCACACCACACCTACCATCAAAACTCTAATAATCCTCCACCATAGCCCATTGGGCTACTTCCCGCATTTCAACTCACCTACCTCTCTGGTAACTTCAGTTCTGACATCAGATTTGAAGGATTTGTTTTAGTTTTTATCTAGTCCTTTGTTTTGTTTCTTTCTAGTTCACATATGAGTGATAAATCATCTGGTATTTATCTTTCTCCATCTGAATTGTTTTGCTTAGCATAATTCCCTCCACTTCCATCCATGTTGTTACAAATGGAAATATTTCCTTTTTGTTTATAGCTGATTAATATTCCATTGTGGATATATATCACATCTTCTTTATCTAGTCATCCACCTATGGGCATTTAGGTTGTATCAATAGCTTGGTTGTGGTAAATAGTGCTGCAGTGAACATTGGAGTACACATATACCTTCAAGTTAATGTTTTTGCATTCTTTGGATTGCCAAACATTACTATATGGAATTGGTCCACATTTATTTTCTTTTTGTGAGTATGTGTGTGTTGGGGGACAGTCTTTGCCATAAATTATTTGATTTTTTTATGTTAATGCTGTGTGGCTCAAATTTAGGGGGAACTTCCTTCACCTTGTTTTCTTTCTTTCTTTTTTTTTTTTTTTTGGATGACTGAATATGAATTGCCAGGAGACATATTAGCAATAGAAACAACAAATTTAATTTGATTCACATGGAGGCCCTTAAGTTAGGGAACCTAGTAAATGTCCAAAATGGCCAATTTATATCACTTTTAGAGAAAGAAGCAATAAATATGAGAAGAACAGACAGAGCAAACAAAAATCTTGAAAATTTTGCTTTGGACAACTAATTTAGTGAGTTAAACAGCTTGTTTACACCATTTTCTGTCCTTGTCTCTTAATAAGAGTGTTTGTATTTATGTAGGAAGGATACCTTTTACATAGATTTATTTTCAGGCAAACAGAGAGGACAAAGGTCAGAGAAAATGTCTGCTTTTGGGAGAAACTAAGGTTTAGGGTATCTTTCATCACTGATTTAACTCAAAATAATCAACATGCTGTTTGGTGCATTTGGGGGCAGCCTGATCTGGGACCCGACACTATCTTGTTTGATTTCTTTTACTTATTTGTTTGGTAGTTTGACCACAGGTAGACATACCTATAAGAAAGCCTGTGAGAGACAGAGATTCACAGCTGTAAAACAAGTGAATGGATGTATAAAATTTCATTTTATTTTTATTCTGTGCACAGGTGGTACATAGCCTTAAAATAATCTGTCCTACCCCTCAAATGCCTCCACGACTGAATCTGCTTTCATACATCAGTTGGCAAATACTTGCCACTATTTAAACTTGGAATGTGTGCCAACTGTTTGATTTTGGCTATATTAAAACCTTTGTATATTAGTGTTTGTGCAATTATTTTACTATTTAGTGTCATAATATCTTGTCTTTTGAAATGAGTAGAAAATTGAAAGTGCTAAAAGATAGAAATATTAAGCATGAAAGTGAAACTTTAAATCCACTTGAATGTTCATTAAATTTAATTCAATTATGAAGAAAATAAAAAGCTAAATGGCATAAATACTAGAAATCTATAATTGAATACAGTTTTTAAAAGGTGAGGCTTAATGATAAGTTTATGAGAAGTCATTAAACTGTGGTTTGAGTAATAATAATATTATGGTAGAAAATTTGAATGTTTCTTTGCCCAAGCGCAGAGCTAAGGTTTAGAAATACATTCTGTAATTTGATCCTCACAGCTACCAAATGAAATATGTATCAGGAATTGTGAAGGGTACTGAGATTTTATTCTATTTACCAAATAATAGCATAGCACAACCCAGTTTTATGAGTGCAGATAGAAGATGCAGACTCTTGGTCAAAGAAATGTTTATTCTAGAAACAACAGGAGCCAGAGTAGTAATATTTGTACCAGTTCTCTTAGTTCAGGTTCCTATAAAGCAATGCTGTGAGTGTCAGGTGGCTCTTTTTACAAAAGGTGAGAATCTCAACTTTAGAATCTCCAATTTTGTAAAAGGATTATAAACAAACCTGCCTAATATCTTCCCTGGAGGGAGGCCCTATCATTGTTGCCCTGGGCAGAATAAGTAATGCTGCTACCTGGCCCCTCTTTATCTTCCAAGGTTGTTTGCTGTGGAACATTCTTGAAAAGATAATCTGGCACAAAATGTTTTTAGGACCATGATTCACAGATCTTCAAAAATGTGAAAGACTCATGGGAAATTGCTTTCCAAAGATAGATATTTTATAACTCCCAGTTTAATGATGCAGGAACTGAGGTTTTCAGACCCTAAGTGACCTGATCAAAGTCACACAAATTTATACCAAAACATCATTTTAGTTATCTAAATGCAAAGAGGAAGTTCATGGTTAGAGACGGTTGCCATTGATACTCCATTCATAATTGCCCTTTTGTCTATTGATTGTGCAAAACAAAAGAAAACAGACATCAATAAGACCAGAAAGCCACCTCACAACTGCAGCTGTAATCTGTGCTCAACTCTATTGCAATTTTTTCCAATCACACGCTTTCCAAGTATTAGAACAAATTTCTTCTTTGCACTCAGTATTACCCCAATTAAACTAAAAGTTAGCTTTCTAAAATACATAAGTAATTTGTATGGTCTATAGCAAATGGAAATCCATGTTTCAGACATTTCAATTAATTTAGATTTGGATATCCTAAAGAAAACCAATAGTAACAATATTGGTATATCTGTACATTTTCAATAATACTTCAGTTTTCTGAAAATGGAAAACACTTAAAACCTGCATACTTGTTGCTTTTGCTTTCAGACGTTCAACTGTCAAGTACCTTTTCAAGAAAGCAGCATTTTCTATTTAATGGTCAATATTGAGGTTATTAAGGGTGACAATCAGTGCCTCACTTCCTATTATTTGGAAAACTCACAGTGAAAGTGTAACCTTGTGCTTATGCTTATAAAAGAAATAAAGGGGTGACACTTAGGACTGGACTAACAGAGGCCCTTCAGTGAATTGGAGTAAGTGAACTCTAAATGGAAAAAAAATGAAGGAAGTTTTCTGTCTACTCTTGTTTATCTGTTGTTTATATAAATTGTGCTTGGAATTTAATTTTTGCCATAAATTTCATGTTAATCATACTTATGTATACAAGGAAAGTATAGCCAGCCAGGGGGAAGAATAGCAATTGATTGTATTTGGTTATTATTCTGAATCATTCAATCTTGAGTTTATAGGATTATGTACTGTGCTTATGGAATTCCTTTCCGGGTTTAGTTCCTGTTAAATGGCACATTCATTTTCTCCTTCAAGATTCTATCCCCATTCTATGGCAAGACAGTAAATTGTGCAACATTAATATTAGATTATAGAGTAGCCTCCAGGGTGTGTATTTATGTGTTCTTAAGGGAATTTGCACCTGCACTAATCTACAAATAATGTATATATGAAGAGAAATTGCCTCATCAATTTCAGTCAAACACAAACAGAGACATCTACCAACCAGAATTCTCTATTCATTCCCCGTGCATCTAAACAGCACGTGTTCCATTTGATTGAGTATATGCAAATTTGGTTGAACTTTGCATTAAGCTGTATACTGTTCTTAGTGTTTATTAAATGCAATTAACCAGCTATATTTTTTAATTGTAAATGTTTTTTGGAAGGTAGAGATTAAATGTTACCAAGCAATGCAGTCATCAGGTTAACTGTCCTCAAATTGGAAAAACTCTGTACCAAGTTATACCTAACCCTTCAATTCAATTCATTTCTAAGCTGTCTGAAAGCCTGAGCAAAATTTAGTTTCTATAATAAAGTTCAGAGCAGTGTTTCCATATGCAGACAATGTACAATAGAGTAATTGAGTTACTGTATATACTCTATCACTTCTAGGTCCCTTATAGGAATAAAATAGGTGAAGACACAGTAGATACAATTCCAACTCATAAGTCTATTTCTATATAAATTACACACAATTTTTATTATTTCCTGTGTGTGTAAGAGAGCTAATTCTATGAGACCCAGGTTGTTCTCTTCATTAAAAAAAGAAATTGAGACGTTTAAAGGAAGGATGGCATGAAATGTTTAGGGATTTCATACTGAGAATCAGTGATTATCACTATTCTTTTTCCATATTCAAGGATGAAGGACATTATCATCAGAGTATTAGCTGATTTCAGCTGTGAAGAAATAGCCACCAGGGGCATGGAATGAGTGTTAGATGCTATAGAACAAAATTATGCTGGAGTCATTGAACTAAAATATTTAGAGGAAGGGTTACACAATTAGAGCAGGCGAATGAAGCCAAATGGGAGAGCAACATGGGTTAGATACAATATGATAAGAAAATGATAGTCTTTAACATCTTTGAAATAGATGGAAATGCTGATTCCAACACATGGCAGGACATGGCTAGGAAAACCTTGGCACTAATTCTGAGAAAACATATATGCGTATGTTAAATAGTGATAGAACAGCCCCCTCTGTGGCTCACCCCAGCCGCAGTGGTTTGTCATTTGCAATGAAAACTTAATGCCTCTCCCAGAAAATGAATGCGTGCCCTGGTTTATAAAGGGATAATGCTTTGGCCTTATTTCCAGTGTCTGACAGATCAGCAAATACACATAGGCACAACTGCCTATTTGCTATTTACTACTACGGCAAATGGCAAGCCATAAAGCGTGATCTGTTTAAATTGCATTTTGCAAACAATCCTTACTTCGAGCTGTACACTCTGTGAAACATTATTATTATTATTTATGAGGTGTAGTTAAGGGTGCCTGAGACTGGGAGAATTGTGGATTTCTTTTACATTCAATTTTGAGAATGGAAGGGATCCGGAGATTATCTTTTGGGGGATTTTGATTTTATGATAGAGGAAACTAGAATGTTATAATAACTTGATTATGATCATGCAGATTAACTCGAGATGGAGACCAATGGCAAATACAAATTCCTAGAATCATTCTTTCTAAGTTAGACTAAAATTTTGATGTTCCTTTATTTAAAGCTGTTGTTGGTAAGAAAAAAATAAACTCTCAGTAAAAATCATTGTCTGTGCCATTAGGAAAGAAATGTAATCTTATTTCCATGTATTTCTGGCCAACCAATGTCTTGCCATCTTCACTTGGATGTCTTCCAACTAAACTCAAAGTGAACTCTTGGTTTAGCTGCTTAAACCAGCTCCTTTTTCCTATGTTCTTCCACATTTCTGTATAGAGAGTTCTGGTATGATCTAAGCTAAGAGACAAAAATCCAGGCGTTATTTATTTTTTTAAAAATCTATTTCTGTCTGCATTTTCCATCTCAAAATCTTTACTATTTTTTTCTTACCCTTCCTCAAATAAAGTCCCAAACCATCTTTTTTTCTTCATTCCTGCTACTATCATGCTGACCAGGGTGAGCTCATTGCCTCTAGCCTCAACATATGTAATTTCAAAATTTCCCCTACGTATAGATTAAAGTTCAGGGAATATTAAGAAAAAAATGAATTTTTAGTTTTTAAACATAGAGTGTTGTTAGATTTAAATAGTGAAAATAGGATTGAGTTTAATTTATGTTTTCATTTTTGTGGCTGGGTGATATACACATCTACTACTCTGATATCTTAGCTCCATGTGTAGGTTTGTAATTTTTTAAAAGAGAGTTATTTATGCATACAAAAGCTGCGGTGCAGGCCAGTGGTGTTGGGGTGGGGGGTAGGGAGAGGTGGTGAAAAGATTCACCAGAGACAGTTGGGAACAGAATAGGCAAATCTACTGAAATACACTGCTGAGGGAAGCAGTGGGCGAGACAAGAGAGGTCTGCTGCGCCATGTGGGTCAGCTCCCTGGCCAGGGATTGAACTTGTGCTTTAGTGGCTGCAGGTAGTTCCATAGTGCCAAGACCCAACCTCTCGCTCCAGCATAGAGGCCCAAGTTTGTAATTTTATTGTAATTGATGAACTATTTTGAGGGTGGTTATAGCTATTATAGTTAATTGCATCAGTACATTGGAGTTCTGATTTTGAAAGTTTCCAATTAAATTATTCAAAGGTATATGTCACAATTTTGAAAATATATATCTCACCCAAATTCTATTCTTCTCAATTATCTGGCAGTAGTTTAATAATGTTTCAAATAGACCATGGCCTGGCATTTACTTTGATAACTCTTAACCTACTAATATTCAAGAGAAATGTGTGGATCAAGTACTTTCTGGATTGCTGCGTACGATCTAGGCTCATGCAGTGGTTAAAACTAATATCCCTTCAAGACAGAGTTTAGTGAAATTGGAGAAAAGGAGGAATAGTAGCTGAAGGTAGATTAATGAATAAATTGATTTTATATTGAGAGAAATCAAACATGATAGTAACATCTAGAAGGACGATCAGAGCAAAAGATGGTATTTCTTAGCTCAATTGTACCAGATAGCTGAAAGACTGAATTTCATATTTTGCTGAGACTAAGCTTGCTTTTATAAACAACAAGATCAAATGGAAGCCTACAAACCTCAATGACCTCACCCTGGGGGGCATTTTCTTATGCTATGGTGACTAATGAACTAGAATAGGAATGGCTACATGGGACTCTAGTAATGTGCCTTTGAATTGTTCATTGTTTTCTAAGGAATCTGTAACCATAGACAGGGTAGATTGACATAAAAACAATTTGATGTCTCCCTTTGTTTTCTAAAACTCTTATAACTTCATGAGTGACGAGACAGACAGGATCATCTAACACAGAGCTCCTAAATACCTTGGAGTTTTGGGGTGATTGGAACGTCTTCTTTCCTACCGATTTGGTGAACTCCTAGATGACTCCTGGGCAGAGGCAGGTCACTAGAAGCACCAAGTCATGATTAGAAATTTGTAACTTTTATCCCCATTTCCTATCTTCCATAACGGGAGAAATAGAGTTAATAATTAATCATGCTTATGTGCTGAAGCTTCCATGAAAATCCACTAATTATGTCTTACAAGAGCTTCCAGGTTGATCACATTCATGCGCCAGGAGGAAGGCACCCCACAATCCATGGGGCAGAAGCTCTGGTGCTTGGGACCCCCTTGACCTTGTTCTGTATACCTCTTTATCTGGCTGTTCATCAGTATCCTTCTATATCCTTTATTGTATAATAAACTGGTAAGCATGTTTTCCTGAGTTCTGTGAGATGTTCTAGCACATTACTGAATTGGAGGGAGTCATCTGTTCTATAACTAGTCATGCAGAAGTACAGGAGGTCTAGATTTTCAATTCACATATAAAGTGGGGAAGTTATAGGGGATTGAGCCTTTAATTTATGGAATCTTACATTAACTCCAGGTAGATTGTGTGAGGATTAAATTGAAGTTAGGACACTTGTCTGGTTTGGACAACGGTCAGTGGAGTGGAGGTGGGAGGGAATTCATATAGCTGGGGCCAGAGATATATTGGTGTTGGAATAGAATACAAAGGAGGTTTAGACTATTTCTCTCAAATGGAAATAAGTGTGATTTCTCTTTTCTCAGGATCCAAATTTTATAGGGGGATATGGAAAACCTTTGGAACAGCAATGTCTATCCCAAACCACCTTACTCTTTCTGTTTTTAGTGAAGTGTGATTAGAAGTTGATTGATACAATTTTATTTTATTTTTTTTTATAATATATATTTTTATTGTTATTTATGTATTTTACATTTTGCATTCCCCTTGGGTAGCCCACCACCAATTCACCCGTGATCCATCTCCATGGTCCCTTGTGTTCTTTTCTATTCCATTTTGTGCCCTTTCCCTTCCCTCCCTCCGGCTCC
>PVIJ01012196.1:22090-51033 GCA_004024925.1 Scalopus aquaticus | reverse complement strand
CCCCCCCCCGCCTCTTCCCCCCACCCCCCACCTGCTGAGTGTCTCTTTCCTATTTGGTTTCCTTATAGTCCTGTTACAAGTAAAACCATTCGATATTTTTCTCTTTCTTTCTGGCTTATTTCACTGAGTATGATCCCTTCTAATTCCATCCATGTTGCTGCAAATTGCATGTGTTTATCTTCTTTGAATGCTGAATAGTATTCCATTGTGTATATGTACCACTTCTCCTTGATCCAATCATCTGGGTTGCTTCCATACCTTTGCTATTGTGAACAGTGCTGCAATGAACATACGGGTGCGTGTATCCTTTTGAATTAGTGTTTTTGTGTCCTTTGGGTAGATTCCCAAAAGTGGTATTGCTGGGTCATAGGGAATTTCCATTTTTAGCAGTTTGAGGAACCGCCATACAGCTTGGATAAAAGACCTGGACATAAGACCTGAAACCATAAAATTTATAGAAGAAAATATAGGCGAAACTCTACACGACATACATCTCAGCAAAATCTTTAAAGACACATCCCCCAAAGCGAAGGAAGTGAAGGACAAGATAAACAGATGGTATTACATCAAAATAAAAAGCTTCTGTACAGCAAAAGAGACATTAACCAAAACTAATAGACACCCTACCAACTGGGAAAAGATCTTTGCACACAATACAACCGATATAGGACTGATAACAAAAATTTACAAGGAACTCACACAACTCAACAAAAACAAAACCAATAATCCAGTCAAAAAATGGGCAGAAGAGCTATTTCCTATTATTTTTGATAGCAGTCATTAGATGGGTGTGAGGTAGTTTTGATTTGCCTAATGAAGAGTGATATTGAACATCTTTACATGTACTTATTGGCTATTTGAGTATCTTCTTTGGAGAAATGTCTCTTCAAGTCCTTTGCCTGATTTTGAATTGGGTTGTTTGGTTTTATTTGTTGAGTTTTAGGAGTCTTCTGTATATTAACCCCTTACCAGATATATGGTTTATAAATATCTCCTATTCTGTGGGTTGATGCTTTAACTTGTTGGTAATGTCTTTGATGCACAGAATTTTTAATTTTCCTGAAGTCAAACTTGTCTTTTCTTTCTTTTGTTGACTGTGCTTTTAATGTCATATCCAAGAAATCATAACCAAATACAATGTTGTGAAACTTTTCCCCTACGTATTTTTGTAAAATTTATTAGTTATAGTATTTTTATTTAGATCTTTGGTCCATTTTGAGCTAATTTTTGTATATGGTGTTATATAAGGGTCCAATTTCATTTCTTCACTGTGAATATCCAGTTTTCACAGCACTATTTATTGAAAAGACTATCTGTTCCTCAAATAAATAATCTTTGAGCCATTATAAAAATTCATTTGACCATATATGTGAGAGTTTGTTTTTAGGGTATCTATTCTACTCCATTGGTCTATAATTCTATTTTTATGCCAGAACCATACTGTTTAATAAGTGAATTTAGTGAGATTTGTAGGAGAATGAACAAACATGTTCCAAACTGAGTGACAATATTTACAAATTGCACATTCAACAAAGAACTTGTAACCAGAACATATAAAGAACCATTAAACTCAACAATAAGAAAACAAACAACTCAATTACAAGTGAGAAAAGAACTTGAAAAGACAGTTCAACACAGAGAAATAATAGTTTGGGAAATAAACAGATGAAAACACATTCAACATCATTAATTCTGCTGAAATGCAAATTAAAGTTTCAGTGAGATAGAATTACAAACCTACTCTAATAACTAAAATAAAATGTACTGATAATACCAAACATTGGCAAGAAAACAGAGCAACTGGAAAATAGTAGGGCCACCATGATAAATCTTTTGGCAGTTTCTTACAGTGTTAAAAATGCACTTACTTATAACTTTTCAACCCCACTACTGAGTATTTACCAGAGAGAAATGAACTTATATCGATACAAATGGTTATAGCAGCTTTATTCATAATTTACCTCAAACTGTAATTAACCTAAATGTCCTTCATTCTATGAATGGGTAAACGAACTCTTACAGTCATACAATGGACTACCAATAAGCGAAAAAAAAAAAAAACAGTTCATAATTGACACACACCAACTGTGGGGGTGATAGGTCTGAACTTTGGAGGACAGGTTGGCATTTCAGAACTTCAGATGACAGTTGATATTATATTCTTGAGCATGAAGCTAATTTGTAGATTCAATTCCTGCCTCCTCAGCAGACTCCAACAGCCTTCAACTGATGTGGGCCACCCACACTGTGGATGGCAATCTGCTCTACTCGGAATCTACTGATTTGCATGTTAATAACATCTACAAATTAACTTCATAGCAAACAGCTAGACATGTCTGAAGAAACAAGGCCTAGTAAAGTCGACATGCAGAATTAACCATTGTTCACCACAACACCAAAATCTGGACAAGTTACAACCACCAGGTTACACAGCTCAAGTATTATAGGTTGGGTGTCTTAGCATAAGTGTTACAGCTGTCACTTTATAGCTCCAACATTATAACAGAATTGCTGTAGCCTGGATAGTATACCAAACACTTATTTGGGGCTTTAGGACTGCAGTCCAGGGCATAGAGGCATGGAGCCCTTGAACTAAATGTCCCAGGGTTAAGTTCTGTTTATGTGAATGCGGTTTTCAGCCAGTGCAGTTCTGACTGGTGAAAAGTTTAAGTGGTCATGGGTTGAATTTCAATCCTGGTCTGGCATGCTGGTGTATTTTCATTTTCTTCTCCCTTTTTGAAATGTCTCTGCTGAACCAACATACCTGTGAAACTGGATGTGCCTGGGATTGGACCCTCAACAGCCTCCTGGCTGTGTTTGCTTGTTACCCTGACTCAGAATGATTCGTTCCATGTTAATTTTCCTTTAAATTACTTTATTTTTCATCATCACAGTGAATATGAAGTAGCATGACAGTGAAAACTCTGACGCTACAGTTTTAGGGACAATCAGACTTTTGGGGGCTTTCCTTCCAGGAGTTCCAGATGTTCATGATAAAGATCTAAGGAATATCACCTCATATTCCTGAGCTGGGGAAAAGACACATTTTTTTGTACTCCCTCCCTCCAATTAATGTTTGAAGCCCAAACTCTCAGTGTGTTGGTGTTTAAGTAATGGGATTAGCAAACTTAAAAGGAACCAGAAAGCTTGCTTCACCTCTGTCTCTCTCTCTCTTTCTCCACCTCCGGCCTTCTCTCTCTCCCTTCCTCCCTTCCTCCCTCCCTCCTTCCATATCTCCTTCTCTTTTATGTTCATGCCCTCTATTGCTCACTTTCTCTTTCCATGTGAGGAGACAATGAGAAGGCAGCTAAATGCAAGCCAGGGAGAGGGCTCACTGGGGAACCAAGTTGGCCTGAACTTTGACCCTGAACTTCCCAGCTCCAGAACTTTGAGAAATAATGACTGTTGTCTAAGCCACACTGTCTGTGACATTTTGTTACACTAGTCCAAGAAGATTAACATAATAATCATTGTAAAATATGTTCTATGGTCTATGATCCAGAGAAGGATATTTTTGTCTCAGTTGGGCAAAGCTCATTCTTCCTACACCAACCCCCTAAGCCTCCTTATTACCTGGGAGGAAAACAGGGGTCAGGACTTGAAGGAAATAGGCTGGAAATGTTATGGCCAGAAAATTGAATGAAAGATAGGGAAGAAAATTTATACCATTGAAGAAACACTCATAAACGTCAGAGCTTCCACAAACAGACCCATTCAAAGACTGAGATTTAATTATAAAATTACAGACAAATTTCCCTTCACCCACTCCTTATTATGACACCAATAAAAACCCAGTCCAGTACTAATGAATCATACTAGAAGCACAGAGTCTTTCTGAGGAGGAGTGCTTTGGGAAGCCCAAAAATAAAAGTTTGAGAGAAAAATAAAACACTACATGAATTTGAATATCAGAAACCTATAGCTACAGCAAACATTAAATATAGCCTGTATCACAGGGAGGTCATCATAAATCCTCACACTAAAGGTCTATTTATTTACATGAACTCCTTTTACCCTATATAACATGTTCTGTTTTCAACATAAAATGACAGAGCATGGCAAAAAGAAAAAAAAAAAGGTTGAAGAAGCAAAGCAATAAGAATCAGACTGAAATATGACACAGATATTGAAATTGAAATTTCCAGACAGGGAATTTGAAATAACTATGATTAACATGCTAAGTCCACAACAGGAAAAGAAGATGATATATAAGAACAAATGAGTAATGGAAGAGGTGGAAACTCAAAGAATCCAGAGGAAATTCTAGCGGTAAAATACCCAGTAACAGAATTGAACAACACTCCATGACCTCATCAGTATACTGGTCACAGCTACAGAGATACCCAGTGAGCATAAAGAGGGGTCAGTAGAAACTTCCCATCTAAAATGCAGAGAGAAAAAAACAGTAGCAAACAGCAGTATATGCAAGAACTGTGGGGCAACTGCAAAAGGGATTATGAGGAGATTGGGGTGAGGCCGGGGGCGTTGGGGTTGAAGAATTCACCAGAGGCAGAGTGGAGAACAGAAATGGGGGATTTATTGAAATACACTGCTGAAAGAAGCAGTGGGGGAGACAGGAGGGGTCTGCACGCAAAGAAGTGTTTGGGGATCCCTTTTATAACCTGTTTCGTTGGCTTTTCAGTATTGTGGACTCAGTTTGGGCTGGTGGGTGCTGGGATGTCTGGTCTTGGGTGTTGGCCTTTGACACAGAATATGTCCTGATGCAGCCTCAGTATTCAGGGTCAAGGTGATCAATCTTAGGGCCTGATTCCCATAGTGACCTTACCAATTCCCTTTATCTACTCAAGCTTCCCAAACTTTCCCGCTGGGTGGAGGTTTATATTTTAACCCTATCAAATGATACACCAACAATATGTATATCAGGAGAGAATGGATTATAAGAATTTTGTGAAGTAATAATGGCCAACAGCTTTTCAAAATTATCAGTAGTCAGGTAACCACAGATACAGAAGTTTCATACAACGTCAAGGAGGAGAAACACCAAATAAATGTACCTAGACAGATTATATCCAAACTGCAGAAAGACAAAGAGAAAATAATGTGGTGATGGTTACACAATTCTATTAACTTACTAGATATCACAAACTGTCCAATTAAAATGGTAAACTTTGTGATATGTAAATTTTACCTCCATAAAGCTGTTAAAAAGTGTGTCAATGACTCAGCGAGGTGTTAAAAGCAAGCATTTATGTCAAGGCAGAAAAACAATTTTTTCTGCTCTGCATCACAGTATCATTTCATATTTTCCCATGTAATCAAGGCTTCCAGGAGATGAATTACATAGAAAGGCCCAAGTCTGGCTGTGCTCTGGGACAGGTGAATTGCTGAGCAGAAACCCTTTGACCCAGGTGAGGCAATGTGAAATTGGTATCTCATCTGTTGTTGGACAGCTCAATTTTGAGCGTTTAATCATGTGTTTTTCCTCATTTTAAATTTGCTCAGGTATTTAACATTTACTTTTCTACCTGACCGTCATTTTATTTTTTGATCTCAACTTTTTAAAAATGATCAGGGCAAGCTACCATGGCACAGAGTTAGATGCAGAGGAAGTCCCAAACTCCCAAGGACAAGAGTCTACTGGCAGATATGCCTTCAGTGAGACTCCTTTTTCTGTTTAAAATGCATAGGAATTTTCTGTTTCTAATCAGTGCTTTTTCCTCTCCTGAAGTGGGAAAAAAAAAAAAACCCAACAACATAGCTTTGAGAGCAAAATAGCTTCGCTGACATTTTCTCGGATGCAATGCTTATTTGCTTCCCTCTGAAGGTTTCTCATTGGGTTTATCTGTCTTACATTTTTAACAGTTTCTGATCTGATTATTGTTATTTGCACAGTCTTGAAGCCTTTTAATCTCTATGGGTGGAGAGCTGTTATGAAGGTTTATTGCTGGAGAAGAACATGGCTTTCAGAAAGAATTTTGTCCTTCTGTGGTAATCAGCACACAAATGCACCAGTTTCACCCCCTTTAACCTTTGTTGCCATGAGGGATGTTTTATTCTGTCTTAGGTTTTCTAATCCACAAATCAACTCTAATAGTTTTATTAGAGTAAAAAGTCAGGTAGTGAGAGAGGACAGAATACTAGTTTAGGAATGAGAAAATTCACTCAAGTTTAGTCTCAGACTCTGCATTACCCTGGTTGGGCAAATCATTTCAGGCAGTCTGGTTTGACAGCATAAGCACCTCTGAAGCATTTGGGGGTTGACCTGATAAAACTGACATCCATGCAACAAAGCAAGTTATGCAGGAATGATTAACTGAAATGATTTCATTGAAATTGATTTATGCCATCTAGACAAAAGGGGCAGGAGGGCAAAGTGATTCCTATGAATTTGGTTTGGAAAATTCCTCCTTAGGGGGCAGTGAACCATTATCCAAATGGCTGATCCACAGGCCCACTTGCCCTGCTTCTAATGGTCTGCTCAGAAGAGACCCAACTTGCCATGATGACTTACAATTTGAAGAGCTTTTTATTCTTTTTTTTTCTTTTCCTAAGATATATTTATTTATGCATACAAGCTGGGGTGTAGGCCAGAGGTATGGGGGTGGTGAGAGGATTCACCAGAGACAGAGTGGAGAGCAGAACGGTCATATTCTACTGAGGTACACCACTGAGGGGAGCAGCAGGTGAGGCAGAAGAGGTCTACTGTGCCATGTGGGAAGCTCCCTGGCTGGGGCTCCAGCTCGTGCTGCAGTTGCTCTAGATAGCTTCATAGTGCTGCTCTCGACCTGTTGGGCCACCACGGAAGCCCTTGGTTCTTTGTTTTGATGGAGTAAGAAGGAGAAATGGGATGTATAGCGCACTGGGTTGAATCAAGGAATTACACTGATCAAGAGAGAAGTTCCCACAAAAAGGGAAGGAGGAATTGTGAGCTCCACCAAGGATTCAGCAGCACTGATGTGTGAATAAATAAACTATGTCCCCAGGCTGTGAGCAATTTGATGTCATTCAATTTTATCTCCCTCTTAGCGTCACTCTTTCCTGTATTTCTTACCAGTGGTACAGACTTTAAATCCTACGATAAAAACATAGAAATGTCCCTGGACCTACAAATGTTAAGTAAAAATACAGAACTTTCTCCAGAAAGCACACTTCTCTTGCATTTTTGTAAAGCAAATGGATTTATGATGTATACCTTCGATTTCTGCTTTCATGGGGTTTTGCACTTAGACAATATTAGTGAAACAAACTTTAAAAAACCTAACATCAGTAAAAACCGTCTTGAGACAGCGTAGGTAAAAGAAATGTCGGCCACCGGGATGAGTTTTCCCCAAGTCCGGTTTGAACAGACGGGCTAATCATGGACTGGTGAGTCCTGTCCAAACAATTCGGCCCACCACAACGACCGTGACGCTCCGCCCTAGACAAAAAGTAATGATTCTCTCACAGTGTCCTGGAGGCAGACGGCAGTGCCCACAGGCGCAGATGCACATGCGCAGTTGGAGGGGCCCATCTGCGCATGCTCGCGCACACCTACTCGGAAAAGCGCTGCCGCTGCAGCGGTCTGGCCTCGTGGACTTACCATTTAAATATCTCATCCCTGCTGCCTTTGAGGAGCCAGGCTAGATGCTTCTTTCCCACACTGGCCCCCTCAGGTAGGAGTTCTCTACCTGCCTTGCCTGATTGAACTACACCTAGTGCTCTCTGGAAAATGCTTTCCCTAAAGGGCAGAGGACCCACTCTTGGGTTGGGCCCTGTAACTCTTAACATAGATGCCAAACAAGAGAAACAAGAAGAAAAAGAGAAAAGTAAACAATATCTGCCCAAGTCACAAATGCAAATAGAACCGCACAGACCAGTTTTGTTTGGATCATGGTTTTTAATACTTTCAAAGTGTAATTTCTAGCTGGGTGACTTAGGACAACTTACCTCGGCAATTTTGAAATTGGGTTTCTTCACCTTCAAAGTGGGTATAAGAAGTCTTAACTTTCTGGTTGTTTTGAGTATTAAATGATGAAATATATTTAAATGTCATGCATGGTGCCTAACAGAAATTTTAGTCTTCACTTCTATTTTCTGTACCTCAATTTATTATATAGCACATTAGAATTGTTTTCACAGTCTGCTTTAAAACTATTAAGATAAAGGCATAATAAATAATCCGAAAATATTGATAAAGTCATTAGTGGCTACACTGAGCATTAACGAATTGCTTTTTTACTTTGGATTCTAGTAAAATTTGAGTCTAAGAAAAATTCAAGATTTCTTCCCTGTAAAGATCCATGATTGGACAAGGAAACAACTAACCACGTCGTTTCACTGACCTGCTGGAAAGAGAAACACGCAAACAGGTAGCACTAGTATATCTAGTTCCCTTATGCAATTTGATACTACCTATAAGTTATGACTACTCAAGTCACATTTTATTGTCTTGGTGTAGTTATTTCACCAAATGGTCCAAAGTTAAAGTCTTAAGTTCTTCAGACCTCAACATAGGAGTCTTCCCAAAGAGCAGTACCTACTAGAGAAGACTATATTTGTAAACATCATTAGAAGGGTCCTTGCACCATTTCCAGGCTAATAAGATGGGCAAAAGATGTTAGAGAAGGAGGGCAGAGGACTGATCGTGTAGTTTTCACTAAACCGCGAGAGTAGGTCAGTGACCTTGGGTATGTCTTTCCTTTTTTATTTAACGTTGTGAGTACAGGTTTCACAATCCCAAACAGGATAGAGGATCAGGAACCAGTCTCCAGAAATTCTAGGCATGTCTATCTCAACCTTTCACCTCATGTTTCATTCCTGTTTATCAAAGGTGTATCTACAGACCCTTCAGTCATATTGTTCATTAAATATTTATTGTGCTTTTCTCGTATGCCACATACTGCATGGAGCTAGAAAGTTTCATCAGAGTTTCTCACTGTAGAATGTAATTCCTCTCACTATATTTCAGATCATTACCTCAGGTGCTTATGCTACTCCAGAGAATCTTTTAGGTACTCCTTGAACTCTGTGAAAAGCAACTGTTAGAAGTTTTTGTTGTTTAATTAATCAAAGATGTTCCAGGCAATCAAATATTATTCAGTATTCATAGAATGTGTTTGCACATATGTGCTATAAACTAGGAAAATAAATCTGAGTTACAGACCATACTATATTCAGTTAGTGCTTCCTGGAAACATAATTAATGGGTTATATTTTAGATAACTTTTCTTTTTGTTTCCCTTTAGTAGTAGTTCCTAGTTTTTGTTTTGAGCTTAAAGTTGCTAATAAGTCTATTCCTTACCAAAAAAAAAGTTATTTTCTTTTTTTCAACAAATGATTTCAAATCATATCCTTCCTCATTGTTAAGGTTATTGGTCTTTCTCTGATGACCAAACCTTGAAGTATTATTTGGTATAGTTAATGATCTCTGGCTGTTGAGAAGTCAAAATCACACTCTACAGCTCAGGTGTGTTTGTGTGAGATGCAGTTATAATTAGACGCCTACTAAAGTCATGCCAAACTACCATGCCTGGCAGAAGTCAATAGCCCAGACGTGTCCAGAAGAGGCCAAGGAGAAAATTAATGACATGTTCTCACAAACAAATAGCTAAAAAATATTTTATTTCAGAAAACCAAGGAATAAATGTTCTATAAACATTTGATAAACAAAGATGAGAGTTTTGGAAGATGTCTATTAGATTAGCTAATCTTTCTCCTCTTCACATTAACATTTATTAAACTAGGAGATTGTTTTTGTACACTGAGTGCTAGTAGAGCCTGGTGCATGGTTGAGGCACCTATTGAGGGAATGCAGGATACTACATCTTTACTCTTGCAAGAATGTAAAGCTGGGTTTTCTTATTTGTTATACTCATGTGTCTATCTTTAGTCAACAAATGGTGTGTTGATGTTAATGTATGTAGTTTTTAAATGTAGTAATTCCTTCAGTTCATATCTCTGAAGATTATTCATGCTAAGTGTGGGGGAAGGAAAAATAAATGTGGTAGAATGTTTAGCCTTTAAGGAGAAGATAGATAATTTCTGTCCTTAAATGGTCAGAAAAGTGTCAAAAGGAAATTAATCCCAGGCCTGAAAAATTTCAACGTTTTACTGAACTTTTAAGGTAGAGTTGCCAAATAAAATGAAAGACATTTAAGTGGGGAGAGCAAAATGTGGGAGGGATCCCAGTGGACTATGGGGAGGACTTTCAGTGTCTCGGTGGTGGGTGTGATGTGGTAACACCTGCACACCTGAAGGGTGTGATCCTACACCTCTAAATCATACAGTATTGTAAATCAGTGTTACCTCGATAAAAAAAAAAATAGTAAAAACACTAATAAAACATTTAGTTAAATCTGAATTTCACATTAACAACAAACAATTTTTAAATATAAGTATGTTCCATACAGTTCCATTTGGGGGCACACCTACCCAAAATATGGTTTTCATTGTTTACCTGAAATTAGTATTTAACTAGGTATTTGTGTGCATGTGTGAGTGGTGTTTGTGTGCATGTACATGCAAGTGCACCAAGTCTGGCAGTCCTACTTTTCAGGCCACTTCTTACATTATAGTCATCCAGATTAACTTTCCTCTTTTGTATCTTACGCTTTGTGGTGATGGTACAAGTTGTCACATGCTTTAGCTATGGCAAAAAGTAGATGCTCAGCAAAGCATCAGGGAGGAGAGTGAAGTCCTTGCATAATAGCAAAAAATTACTCATTCGAAATGTTGATGCTGACTGTGGGGACAGACATGTTCACTCACTTGTATGTTGGTGGGAATGTGATACTGTGTTTTAGAATCTAGCATTTGAAGGGCCTCCTTGGTAGCACAGGGGTTAAAGTCTCAGCACTATGAAGCTATTGCTAGCCACTGTAGCCTGAATTCCATCCCTGGCTAGGGAGCTAACCCACATGGAACAGCAGACCTCTCTCTCCTGTCTCACCTGCCACTCTCCACAGCTGTGTATTTCAGTTAGCCTGCCTGCTCTGCTCCCCACTCTGTCTCTGGTGAATCCTCTTACCTCCCACACCTCTGGCCTACACCCCAATTCTTCTATACATAAATAAATAAAAATAAATCTGAAAATAGAAGAAAGAATCTAGCCTTTGCCATGTAGACCAGTAGCACTATGACCCTGGACAAGAAACCCAAACTCTCCATGCCTGAGTTCCTTCATGTGGTAAATGAGGACAAGTAGAGTGTTATCTCAGAGTTGTTTGGAAGATTAAATGGAATGGTCCTGTAAAGGGCCACTGTATAATAAAAGTTCTTTCTATATTTGACTCAAGTGATTACTGTTTATGAGGACGAAATCAGCAGTTCTTACTTCTTTTTTTTTAAAGATTTATTTTTTTATTTATTTATGCATACAAGAACTGGGGTATGGGCCAGAGGTGCGGGGGTGAGAGGATTCACCAGAGAGAGTGGGGAGAAAACAAGCTTATCTACTGAAAAATACTGTTGAGGGGAGCAGTGGGCAAGACTGGGGAGGTCTGCTGTGCCATGTAGGCTAGCTCCCTGGCTGGGGATCAAATTCAGGCTGCAGTGGCTGGTGATATCTTGACAGCGCTGAGGTTTTAACCCCTGCGCCACCAAGGAGGCTCAGTAATGCTTACTCCTATTAGTACCAGGAGGTAGAAAAGCATTTCTTGATATGTAAGAGCTAGCCTAGCATTCACAGCAAGACTTTCTCCTGTTGAGTTTAACACTTTCACAGAACACCAAAATCAAAGTCACTGACCATAATGGGCCAAAACAAAATAAATTATCCCATAATCATGTACAAATACAAACAAGCCTATAACAGTAACCAAGCATCAAAAGTGACACAACACCACCTTATGCTGGCTAAATTGAATGATTGACTAATACCAACACTGTAAATTTTTTTTTAACAATTTTAGCCTTGATTGAGTTTGCCCTATTTCTGGAGAAGATTTATGAAGTTGGCCAATCATGATATTAACACCACTTTTTGATAGGATCCGATTCAGAACAAAGGAATGAGTCCTTGAAAACTTCCCCAAATCATATAATACAAGTCCCTTTCTATAGTGATTTACTGAGATGTCGCTGGCAAATCCCAATTGCACATAGTATACATTTTACTTTGTTGTAATGAGTCATTGACCTGTTCAATTTTAGTGTATTCCTGATGGTCTTTGGCAAAATGGCATTGACAGTACGTTTCCATAATCATTCTTTCTCTCCTTCCTTATTCTGTCTTCAGGATTCCAGTTTTTCCTTGTGCTTTTTCCATTTCTCATTACAAAACTGTGTCTAAAAGATATGGATATAATAAAAACATCAGTAAAAGAGTTATCATCATGAATTCATAAAGTTAATAAAATCAAATGCCAAATTCTGATAACTTAGTGATTGCCTCTGGGTTTTAGGTAGGCATTTCAGGACTAGTCATTTTCTAGGTCCTTCTCTATTTTTGTAAATAGTCTCTCAAGGACACTAGAATATTTTCAGTTGCTCATATTTTTTTTTGTTTTCCAGCAGAAAAGAATCCAATGATACAATACCATAAAGAAAAAGTTTATAGATACAAAGTTTATTGTGCTTGTTTTTCTTGGATGTAGTTTCAGAGAACAGTAAGGACTGATTCATATTGGAAGCAAATGATACCTTGCACCCTTGAAAGCATATCTATCTCTAGGCTAACTTTGGGGTGTGGCATCTGATACAGCTACTTTCAGTAGCTGAGACACAAGTAATTCTGACTTTTCAAGTTCCATATCCATATTACTCTTCTATAGTTGGAAGTAAAATGTTTCACTTTTTGTTATTTTTCCTGAGTGAGAAAGCTCCTGTTATTTCAACTCCAAGTTAGGCCACATAAAATCCAACCCAGCAATCTCTATTTCATGATATAGGAAGGTGCTGGGTATCAAAAACATTAGATTGATTTTTTTTTTCAAATTACACGTACTTAGGAGTGGAGAAGTTAGGGAATTGGCATGGAGTATTGAATCAATGGTATGAGAATTTATATCCTCTTAAAAGTCCTTCTTATTTGACCCAATTCCTAATGCACCAAAAACTATTCTGTAGATGCAATACTGCCTTTACATGAAAATGAAATAGGTACTTTAAAGAAATCAAATTTATCATCAACTTATGATCTATTATTTATTAGTAGTGTAATCCAAAGTCTTAACAAGTTTACAACAGAATCACACACCCATCTGAGCTGAACTAATTGCTTATTCTGCTGTCCACAGCTCCATGGTGTATAATGTACCAAGACCAAGCTCTGCATAGCAATAGCAGATCTTGCTGAAATCTAATTTAAGGAACAGCAGCAGTGATGCTGCAGAAAAGTTTGCAGAGGCCATTGTGAGCTGATCTCTATTTTTCATTCCCTAATAATTTTCTCTGAAAAATACGTCTGGGTATATAATTTATCTCGCTTAGTTTGGGCTCAAAAGTGAATTTGTGAGAGAAAGTCTTCAGTGGAATTCAGTGTGCCTTAAAGTTATTCTGTTGCAATAAACTAAACTTCTTTTACTTCAAGAATATGCCAGTAGAATTCACTTCAGATCATACCCCTTGATTTCAGGACCAGAATGGTTAATTTTGGACTTCAAGCTTATATGGACATACCAGTGCGAGCTATGATGTATGATTAAGGAAATATTCACAATATATTTCTTGGCTAGTGAATTACTGAAAACATGCTATAGATGTGACTTCCACACTGAAAAACAGATAAATAGTGAATATTCCTCCTTGATTTAATCATGATATCTTCAGCACAAAAGCTAAAAGTAATTTATCAAAGAACATCATATAACCAATGTAAAACTCAGCAAAATCAGTCTGGAATTTTCCCAAATAGGAAAGAAGGAAGACTTTTAAAATGACTTTTGTCACTGAATCACAACCAAGCTTTAATATTAGAAGACTTGTGAGACCAAGATATCTTTGTCCCTAAGTACTGGTTATATTTTCAGATACTCTGTAGCTGAAACCCACATGAACAGAAAAAAATACATCAAACAAATAACAAAAAAATAAGGCAGACTGTTGGTTTGCTGTTCAAAACCAAAGGCCTAGATATTCTTAGGTATTCTCAGCACCCAAGTAGAGTGTCAGGCTTAGAATTTGGAGGGAAATATTCTGGAGTGCCTTGCAATCAGCAAGTTTCCAATATTTTATGTCAAATAAATGGTACATAAAAACTGCTTTTCAAAAAGCCTATCACTAAAAAGCTAATTACATTAAAAAAAAAAAAGCTTTAGAAAGTAGGAGATAATATTCTGCTGTTTTTGTTCATTTCTTTATAACCTTACAAATTTCTGGTGATTGGACTGGTAGAAAATGGATGAAGTCAGGGAAAGAAAATATACAGCAGCTTTTTTTTTTTTAAAGGTATTATCAGTAACAAAGAATAAATGTAAAGTGTTTCTTTGTCTTTCTATCTCTCAGTTTACTTTGTTGCTCCCCCACCCCCTAATCACCCTAGTCTCCCACATAAAGCTCCCTTATTCTTGGTTTCTACTTCCCTTCCATTTCAATATCAGGGAAGATGCTGACTTTATAGTAACCTAGGTAAAAGATTACATTAGAATAAGATCATTCTTGAGTTTTTGTATTTGAATATTTTGTTCCTAACTCACTTCATGAAACTCTTGAAATAAAGTATATTTACTCCTAATATGACTTATGCATTAATTTCTCAGTGTCAAAGGATGAGATGAGGGCATCTAGAATTGAGTCAGTTTGCGGTGGATGCAGGTTTGCCCTGCAACCCAAAAGTAGAAATGTTTTCTAAACTGATGTGATGTAAGGCAAAGAAGCAATTGTCGTTCATTTATATGGGGAAAAACCCTGAGCATTCACAAAACTTATCAAATCATCCCAAGCAACACATAAAACTTAAAATAACACTAACATAGAATAAAAGGAAGACCGATAGGATAAATGCACAGCCTGTATAAAGGAGAAATAAGGCATATACAGGGTAAGTAGTACAAAGGATGGATACATGCAAGTTCAAAGTATTTACTAGGATTGAACCACTTAATTACATCCTATTTTATGCTAAGCATAATACCCTTACAAGGTCTCTTAAGGCTCTTCTGATATCTTAGGACACATCTTACTAATGGATGCACAAACTGAATCAAGATAAAACAGAGGCTCACCCACAAAGTTCAAAGCTAGGGAGGCGCCCTGCTGAGAGGCTGAGGGTAGCTGCCAGGAGAGAACCTGGAGGGACTGCTCGAGTTGCATGCTGCCTTTGGACTGTATGCCACAGAACTCGCAATGATTCCATCTTACTTTCTTCTTTTGTCATAAAAATGAAAATCCTTCTCTGATTTCTTCTGGTTTGCGAAAACAGGTACTCATGTAGATCTTTGGTAAAAGTAAAGTAGAATAGTACAAATTACTGAGGAAACTCTCACTTGTTGCTGCTATCTGGAGTCCTTTTAAGCTTACTTTGGAATAAAGGGCAAGGGACGCATTTGCCAGACTGCTGTTACTGCAACTTGAAACTGGCTTCTATGAGAATGCCAGGTTGTAAGAGGAAAGAAAGAGCCAAAGTGCATGGTGATGAGAATTCTGGTTTGGAGGAATTCTGTGGTGGTGTTTATTTGCCACCATTCACTGTGCGTGGAATCATTTCATAGCAACAACTAAATTCTAAAAATTCAAATCCTAATGAGTCCATTTCTGAGAACATCACTTGGCAATGAATGAGCTGTTGTTTTTCTTCTTAACACTATTTTATTGTTCAAACCTCTAAATACTTTTGCTATGTTTCTTGCTGGAAAAGATATTAACCCCTGAACATAAGATTTTACTTTATCATGACATCAGTAGAGCATCAGAAATTTTAGGAGTGTTATCATCCTATCAGTGTAGTATCTCTCATGTTTAGTAGATCAGACCTGAGATTTTTTCCAAAAAAGGAAGCCCTTTATTAACGTGTGGTGCTATCACAGAGAACACAGTTAGTACTCTAAAGAAATTGTCTCTCTGAGTGACAAGAGAAGGGAGGTTGTACAAGAAAGAAAGGAATGTGGGGACATGTGGGATATGGGGGATGTTTCTTCATTCTCAGGTTCAGGAGGGACCAGTAGGTCACAAGTCTGTTGGGACAGATCTGGTGGAATAGTTGCTCTTCTGATCTGATTTATCAATTTAAAACAACTTTGGAGTGTTTATCAGCCACTAAATGCTATTATTAGCCTCCTCAGAAAGAACAGACATACTTTCTTTCATTTTTTAAGATTTATTTATTCATGCATACAAGCTTGGGTGTAGGCCAGTGGTGTGGGGTGGTGAGAAGATTCACCAGAGACAGAGTGAGGAGCAGAACAGATTGGCTGAAATACACTGCTGAGGGGAGCAGTGGGTGAGGGAGGAGAGATCTGCTGCTTCATGTGGGAAGCTCCCTGGCTAAGGATCGAACTTGTGCTGCTGTGGCTGCAGATAGCTTCATAGGCTGAGATTTAATCCATTGCGCCACCAGGGACGCCCCAGACATACTTTCTTAAGCATTAGGAAGCCCAGCATTGTGGTCATGAGGAATGCAGTACAGTGGCTTCCAATGCAGGGGTCAGGTCAGTATTCTTGGTTCAGGCCTGACCATAGAAACACTAAAAATAATGGGAAAAATATCAATAATTAAAATGCCATCCACAGATATTATTGTTTAAAGTTTTTGATCAGCCTCCTCGTCTATTACTTCAATTACTATATTTGATACCAGTATGTGGTGAACCCTGTGCAAGGATATGGGGAAAGGAGAATAATAATAATAATAAAAGACATCAACCTTACCCTCCACAACTTTGTGAGAAAAAGAAGAAATAATTAAATAGTAGAAAGAATAAAATATTGCAAGAGTAGTAAAGAGGAGCAAGGATTTCTGCTCCAAGGTCTCATGGAAAGTAAATCAGTAATGCAGTTAAATATCATAAATCTTCATAAATGCCAGTTATATGCCAGGCTCTGTGCCAGGTACTGGGGCTATGACAGTTTGTAAAGTCTCCCTACAAGGCTCTCATGATCTTATAGGGACAAGACAGACAGCAAATGCATGAATGGAGGCATGAGAAAACATGGCCCATCTTTACAAATTACTCAGGTTGATCTTCCCAGAGAGTACATTGAAGCAAGAGGAAGTAATTGGTGGTATGTGGGTCAGGTGAGTGAAAGCCTGTTATTCATACAAAGGACTTGGACTTTATCATTGAAGTATTACATTTCATGTTTAAGATAAGCCATCTCTAGCACAGAGTGAGTCTGAAATGTTTATCCATATCTCTCATAGAACATTTGTGATACATGTTTTAACACAGTTTCTCTTGCCACGTTCTAAATTCCTTCAAGGTAATCAATTTCTCTTGATTACCACACCTCTTCCACAATAGGTACAAAGTAAGTGTTTGAGCTCAACTGATTATCAGCACAAATTATTTTGAAGGAAATAAAACTTGTAACATACAACAACTTCCTAAATGGTTGTTTACAAAATAAGCAGGTATTTGCCCAAATTCAAACATATTTTATTCTCTAAACAGATCTTTGTTGCAGATGCAACCTTAATTACAAGCATAATTGTTCCCTAAATCCTAAAATGAGGATTAAATCCTAAAACGAGCAGAGAATAAAAATTAGAATAAGTAATAAATAAGGAATAGTTTGCTATTATTAAGTAGCCCCACTTTTACAGAAGATTTGGTGTCATAATTGTACAACATCCAGGGTAGAAAGCACCCTAAACTTTCTATACATAGTGGATTCTTTCTTTTAAAATTAAAAAAACCACATAGAAATTTAATAAAAACATGTATACCTCCTGGATACATAGGAGAGACCAGCACGGCTGAGTAACTCACCCACATGACTTAAATGCCATCTTAAACAGCTAGCTAGAATAAGAGAGCCTGGGGGGAGAAAAGAGGAAGTTAATTAGGGTGTTCACTGGGGCATTTAACCTCTTCCTCTCCACTGAAAAAAAGATAAGGGCATTTGGTTCCCCTGAAATAGATCTTTACAGAGAGATATATAGATAAAAACATCAAAAGCAACTTCTACCCAGCTCCTCCTATGAAACAAATCAATTGTGAAAGACATGTTTTGGGTGGCAGATTTTTGATCCCCTACAGTACTCCCACCGCAGGCTTTTTTATGAGGAATTCTAATGCACCAATATTGTCGGGAAATCTAAATGAAGCAGCTTCCTTTCTTATGACTTGAAAACCCTTACTCCTAACCAGTCATGATTCTGGCAGTTTAAAAACAGCACCAGCTAATATTTCATTTTAAAGTTGCATTACCTGGAATACTCAATTCTTAACTGAGTCACTAGCTGATGTGCTCCTTAAGTTTCCAGGAAATGAATGTGAAAAATTCACGTAAAACAGATGCGTACTCTTTATATCCACCTGAGTTCAGCCATGAATCCCCGGGTAGGTCCCACCCTGCTAAGTGGTTATTCCAGGGGTGCAGTTCATTGGCCATGTTAAGGGTAGACATGAAAAATCTAGCCCATACCCCTCCTCGCTTTTTTGAACTTTTTTTCTGGTTGCACTCTTTTCCCAAAACAGAAAGGGTTTCTAATATACTAGCCACAAAAAGGAGGAGAAAGCTATATGAAAAAAGGAAATATTAAAGGAGTTCTTCTGGAACTGTGCTATTTATAATTCATTTCCCCTCTGAAAGTTACACCCCTTAGTATAGTAGCTTCATTATATGTTCTTGGCATATATTCTGCTTTTGGAGTGCGAGGAATCCTTTGACTTATCCTGAGAAATGAAAGAATATGATCAATTCAAACCTACCTAAAATCAGTGCCAGAACTGGAAGTTATTAGCAGGCAGACTGAGGGGCAACAAGGGACCCCTAAATTTGCACACTCTAAAGGGACTCCGCTATCCACTGCATAAAAACAATGTATACTCTTAGTGTGAAAGATATTTAGTAGAATAGTTAGGCACAGGGAGGGAAGAAAAGATACAGTTTCCCAATAAAATGCCTAAACTTACCCATCCCCTTTTGGGTACATGCCCAGCCAAACAGGATTGGCTCAAAGCGAGGTTGATGAGACCCAAAAGTTTGCTAAAAGTCCAAAACACCTTCTGGTAGGAAAACAGTAAAGGAGTTAGGGACCAAGCAAGTCTGGGACAAAGGAACAAAAAACACATAGGTCAGGTTCACAGCTGCCAATGTCTACTTCCACGTGGGTCTCCCACCTCTGTTTTTCTTCCAAGTTTCTCTACACATCTGGACTCCATATGTCTCTTCTATGTCCCCCAAGTACCTGGTGCAAGTCCAGAGCCAAGGCTCTTCTTCACAGGTCTCTCTGCTCTATGTGTCCACCCGCCTGTGTTTCCTCAAAGTCTTCTATATCTTCACGTGCCCACTCAGCTCCGCCCCTCATTAGTTGACACGGGGAACCTGGAACTTCTGCTTTTTTATGGAGGTTCCTCTATTACAAAGGGACTTTGAGATGGTTCAGACGAGTGGTTCCCAATCTTGACTTTGTCCCCACTGCTTCAAAAGAAGCAACATACTCCATCAATAACATCGAATGTGCCTGGTGAAGAGATTTGTATTGTATAAGGCACAGGGAAAGAAACTTGTAGAACCATGGCAGGATGGTAGGGGACTATATAATTTTAAAAGACCCTCAGCTACCAGTGTCACACAGAAAATGCTTTATTGTCTGGCACAGGACTGGCTGAGGGTGGAATGACATTAGTGTATTGTTTTAAATAATCCTTTCTATCTAGAGAGGTGAGACACTGAGGCTCAGAAAGTTTAAGAAATTTGTTCTCATGCCACAGCTATTTAACTGACTCAGATATAGAAACTGTAAATGTTCTCTCCTTAAATAATATAACTGTATTCTACTGCATCCTCATTAAATACAGATTTTGTATAAAATTGTCTGTACCTAGTTAAAAAGAAAAAGCAAGCACAGAAAAGACGCGAACAGCAAGGAAGTACAAGGTAGCAAGAACCGAGGGCATGACCTAGAGCAGCCTGATAGAAGAGTAAGCGGACTCTGAAAATGAGGAGTGGAGGGGGTGATAGATCAAGAACTCAGAATTACTTGGGAGAATCTGAATCTCATAATGACTTTGCAGGCAAAAAAATTAGTTTGTTGTTGAGCAGTTTTTTTTTTTAATTGATGTGTTTTTCTCATAGAAATTCTTTCTCCTAAATGAAGACAACCCAACAGAACAGCAGTGAAACTCTTCACTGTCAAATCCTATCCATTTAGGAGAAGTACTAAAATCCTTAGATCAAAATTTCCTTATTTTTCCATATGGTTTTTATCCCTGCTAAAATGTAAACAGTCTAGAGGAAGCAGCCTGCTCCAAAAAAAGTAGAAAAGGTGAGAGGGGATTAATAAAGGGCTGGATGATGAGAACAGGAAGTTACTGATTATATGAGTGAAATTATTATAGAGTTAAAAGTGGAGGAATTCCAGAATTTTTTTTTTTTAATACATACAAGCTGGGGTACAGGCCAGAGGCATGGGGCGGCGAGAGGGTTCACCAGAGACAGAGTGGGGAGCAGAACAGGCAGATCAGAAATACACTGCTGAGGGGAGCAGCAGGCAAGGCAGGAGAGGTCTGCCGCGCCATGTGGGATTCTCCCTGGCCGGGCGTCGAACTCGTGTCGCCGCAGCCGACAGCTCCACAGCGCAGCGCTTAACCGCTGTGCCACCGGGGAGGCCGAATTCCAGAATTTTGTGTGGCATGTACACTGACATAAACATGACGTCCAATACATTTATGCCCAATTTTGACCCTGCTTAGAAGGAAATCCTTGCCTCTCTTTTTTCCAGGTAAGGTAGAAGAAAAATATAGTTTTATCAAGAATCTTCCAGAAACTCCAAATAATCACAGTGGAGATGTTAAGACTGTTTGGGAGGCACAAAAAGACACACTTTCTAGTTTAGCTATGCATTCTTCAGTTTATTTAGTTTGTTCTAGGTCTACCAATATTGCCAAATTTATTCAAACCTATTGTTAAGATTAGTTTTCATTAAATTTTAATTATGTTCTTGTCACTGTACAGGTAGTTTACCTACATTGTTTTCTGTTTGGGGGAAGGAACAATATCAATCCAGCATCTCCTTCCCCCTCCTAATCAAAACATTCTCTGTTCCTTGGAAGAACCACTCTGCCTCCTTTCAGTGATCTGGTTGACTGGCACACTGGTTTCCTGAATACAAGTATCATTTCATTCCTCTTCCATCCCTCTTCACCCCAGCTTACCACAGGGATACATACTCATGACCCAGGCAAGGGCTGATAACTTCTTTCCAGATAATCTGAATTTGGAGCAGAGAGACACAAAAGCACCAGGAGACTTAAACTGGATAGTCATACGCTGGGGAGTCTACAGGGTGTCAAAGCTTCCTCCTCCTGAGATCTATAAGCTACCCAGGCACCCAGCTTTCATAAGTCCTGATTATTCCCTCTTCTTTTTGACAGTTTGAACCCCTGTAGGTTACAGTAAATCCTCCTGTTTTGGTTTAGTTAAGTGTCACTCTTAAATAGAAGAATCATTTTGTATATACACTTTCAGGAATAGAGAGTTCAGTAAAATTACCCAACCACTAAGATTTTTATAGAAAACTACTTTGGAAAAAAAGAAAAAAAACTCTTCTATTGTTTGGGTTGTCTCTTTTTTTAAAGCAGTCTTCTTATTTTATTCTATTAGCTATACCATCTCCAGTGCCAGAAATGGAAGAATTGCCTTTGGTCACCTTGAGAAAACACTGTAATATTCATTTTAAGTGTAGACATTGATACTTAGTGCAAAATCCCAATTACCATTTTTAGTGAACTCTGGGGTAGCAAGTATATGTCTAAAGTGCAATTGTTTGCACTTGAAGAGGTTTTATTCTTCTTTCCTTGATGTTCTCAAACACCATTTCTTCCTTTCATTTCTGCACTAAAAACTCAATGTGACTATTTTATCTTCCCAAATTCTTTCGAATAATATACTTGATTTGAAATAGGCCCCCAGAATATGGCAATGGTTGGATATAGATATTAAAGAGTGTTGGTTATTTCTTCCAATTTTGTTCTTGTGAAATAATAAATGCATTTCTAATTATGACCCTTAAATCAAAAGTGAATGTTGGAGAAATTAAATACCATTAATAATTCAGTAAGTAGAAAGCATAATTTTATCCTTCTTTACAAGATAACATGCTGACATTGCTATATTCAGTAAGGCTCATTTAAATAAGTATGATTACAGAGAGTTTGCTTTTAAGGGATGGTTAATAACTTGTTTTTACCTTTAGAAAATATACTGGGTTCTTTTTTTCCCCCTAACAAAGAGTAATATTTCTGATAATGGAAATAACAAAGGTTCTGATAAAGATAAAACTTTGGAGCTCTCTCTTTCATTGCATTCTCCTTCCTCTATTCTTAGAACACTAAATATGGGTAGTAATATATATACTTTTGTGACAAATCGCTGCTTAATAACAAGCATAACTGAGAAGAAGCTCATAGAAAATTTATTGAACAACCATCATAATTCCTTTCATTTGTCTGGGGAATTTTTGGTAAAGGGAATTGTGTATTTAACTGAATAAATAAAACATGAAATTCAAATCCTCCTGCCCAATTTCCCCGTTAGTAAATACACAGTTATTTTCATTCACTTGTTCATAAAAATCTCTACTATTTGAAAGATGAGTTAACTGCATATTAAAGCTTGCTAAAAGTGTCTAAGTACAAAGAAAAGGAACAATTTTACTTTGCTAAGAAAATATTGTATTGCCGCTGGAGTGAGTTATACTTGATCTTATATATCATTTCACTTCAATAGAAGTTAGTTAAAAGCAGATGGTATTACTGAGTTTGGAAATCTTGAGGCAAATAAAACATTCAAAATATATACTTAGATGTAATTCTTTCATTTTGATGGAAGATTATCATAGTAGTAGATTTCTTTACAAAAGCTCAGAAATACGTTTGTGTCCCTTTATAAACTTAAATAAAGGGATTCTAAGATACATTTCAAAGTAAATTTTATTATGAATGAAGCTGTATAATATTTGCCAAGTTTACATTATTCATATGATTTGCTTTGATCATAGATATTATTATCAACCTATTTTAAAAATAAAATTACATAATTTTTTTTTTGCATTTGAAAACCCAGTAATTTGGTGATTCCAGAAAACTTACTCTGCTATCTAATATCTGGAGTAGCTTAGAAAAAAAATTGTAGGGACCACTTTATTATTTTGTGAGTGAAGCTTGGAACAACTGATATTTTCATGAAGTTATTTGCTGGAATATAAGAAATTATGTGTCTAACCCTAAGAAATAGTCTACACTGCTTTAGAACTGAATCTTCACCCTAAGAACTCTTTACAGACATCATACTTAAAGCCATCATCTCCTTGTCATAAGTGAAAAAGGATGCATTTCTTTGACTATCATTTTTAAAAACAATAACGCCATGTTAGTTTTAATAAATAATCATGTTCATTTCTTTGGACTAAATACTAAGTATCAGAGAGTTAAGTGGGAATACAATAATCTCTTCCTTCCCTTGTGGTGGTTAGTAATTATAACAGCTACTCATTCTTCAGTATTGCAGCATGCCAAGGACCCCCAAGGATATCCCTGGGGCTTGCCTCACTGTTTCATTTAACCCTTTCAACAATCTTATAAGAAGTATGGATTTATGAGCCGTAGACAATGTAAAGCTGTTAGTTATGTGGCATTTAAGAGTCAGGGTTGTATTTCACGCTAACTGTAGAACCTGTCCTCTTAATTTCTGTATAATAGAATAGCTTTTTATTTTGCAGTCTTTGCTTCACTTTCTCCATTTTATTCTCCACCCCTGATAATTGCATTATACTCTTCATCTCACAGACTCAGAGTATATAAATAGATATTATAAGTGAGTATCAGCTAATACTTATTGAGCTTTTATTGTGCTCCCAGGTTGTTCTGAATGCTTTATCATCCTTATTTTAAATACAAAGAATAGAATATTTGCATAATATGACCATGGCAGAAGACTTGAGAGGAAGCTGTTATATGCTGAGTTGTGTCCTCTCAAAATCCGTATGTTGAAGTCTTCAACATCAGTTACCTCAGAATGTGGTCATATTTGGAAATAGCATCTTTTACAAGGTAATTAAATTAAAATTGTGTAATTAAAGTGGACTCTAATCCAGTGTGACTGGTGACATTAAAAGAAGGGAAAATTTAGACACAGACAAGCATGGAGGGAAGATCATGTGAAGACACAGGGAGAAGTTGATTTATCTACACACCAAGGAGAGAAACCACAGAAGGAAAATTCAGGCCAAAAGCTTGATAGACTTCTAGCCTTCTAAACTGCGAAAAAATTAATTTCTATTGTTTAAGTCACCCAGTCTATGCTATAGCAGACCACACAATTACCACAGAAGCATGCCAAAAGATATTTGTTAGAATAAGAATTTAGGGTACTATGAAATAACATTTATTTCATAATTCCTATGACTAGCATTGACTGTAGATTATATCTATGTAGGTTGAATTGTTGTTATCCAAATAATGTTAAGTTTGCTGCATCCTAAATTCTTACAAATTAGGCAGGAGAAACAAAACATGTAAACCCTAAAATCTAGGACATATCTAATTTCTGTTCACAAGCAAAGAATACCAAGTGTTTCAGTGCTTACATTAACTAAAAAGTGACTATAGGTAGAAATTAATGGATTTGTAACAAGTGATTACCAAGTAAAAGGAAGAAAAAACAGAATAATCAATGAGAATCAAATGCCAAAAAGTAAGAATTTAACAGATGAAAAATGCTTAATGAGAAGACATGACATCAAAGCTGTTTTTTTGCTATCACTTGTTTCAAGAAAGGTCATTTTAAAAATAAATTAGATTGAACTCTAAAAAACGTATCCCCTTTTCTTTGCCCTGTGAGGATTCATTATTATAATGCACGACCAATTGCATTCACCGCAGCTGGATTTTCAAAGGGACTTTGTTTCACTATTCTTTATTTTTTTGGTGGGAAATAGGTAATTAACTTCTATCTGCCTTTTACCTGTGCAGTCTTTAAAAGAGCAGAGTATTTCACCTGTGACAGTTCCCATTTAGCCATCATCACCTCAGAGCAGTGAATCCCAAAGTGTTTCACAAAACTCTAGTTCCATGAACTATTTATAGAAACTGTATCTACTTAGAACTTACTTTCAAGAAATTTCTGCTACATAGCCACTAACTTGCACCATACTGATAAAGGTTCATTTTTTTCTTTAAATATCTAAAGCTATATAATCAAAAGTTTTAGTGACATAGAACTATTTAAATTTTTTAAGTCTACACTAAGATTAAAAGCCAACTGACTAGAAGAGTCTGAGAGGTAAATTAACTACAGTGTCAAGGATCTAAACTGACAGATTTAATGTGTAACCTGTAAATATAAGGAGGAGGAAGAGGAAGAGGAGGAAAAGGGAGAGGCAGGGGAGGATGATGATGATGGTGATAAATATATAGATGATGAGTATCTGAACATTACTGAGTATTTACTAAGTTTCAGGCTATGTACTGACAACTTCTTAGGGCATTATAATACAAAAGTACATTGTTATGCTCAATACTAGAATGGTATGCTCCCCTATAATTATCTCGCCAGAGGTTCATATTTTTATACAGGTTTTTATAGAACTAGTCCTTGGAAGAGAACAATGTGTGAAATGCTGTCTTGAGCTCACATTTGCTCTTATAACACTGGTCAACAAATTTTTACAAAAGTCATATCACTGAAATAAAATTAGTCATTTCCTATCAATTTGTACGTGCTCAACACGAATATGACAGTCAAATTCTAGTTTTGGCTCTATTTTTTTCTGTAATCTGCAATAAATTGATGTTTACATCACGAAATGCATGCCAATAGTAATAGGTCTACAGTTAATACCTGTAAAAAATCAAGTCATAGACTACTTCTTAAATGTCTTCACTTGTCTCTTGTACAGCTGTTTAGAATTATCTCTGGGGAGTGTCCAGCAGTAGTCAGCCAGCATTGTAGTGGACCATTTTCCCTGGTATCTTTGTTCCATTGATGTGCTATCTTGATGAAAACGTTCGCCATGTTCATCACTAACAATACCACAGTTTTTTTTTTTTTTTTTAGATTTATTTATCCATGCATACAAACTGGGGTGCAGGCCAGAGGCATGGGGCAGCCAGAGAACTCACCAGAGACAGAGTGGGGAGCAGAACAGGCAGATAAACCGAAACACACTGCTGAGGGGAGCAGCAGGAGAGGCAAGAGAGGTCTGCTGCGTCATGTGGGAATCTCTCTGGCCGGGCATCGAACTTACGCTGTGGCTGCCGACAGCTCCACAGCTCTGCACTCAACCCTTTGCACCACCCAGGAGGCCCCATACCACAGTTTTCAGGGAAGAAATCCAGATGGGAATGAAGGAAGTCCATCTTTAGAGACATATTGCAGCCAAGTTTATGATACTGCATCAGCATGTCTTCTACTAGTTCCTTGTAGTTTTCTGCCCTAACATTCCCAAGAAAGTTTGTAGACCCTAGGCGAAAAGCATTCCATGCTTGTTTTGCATCACCCTGCAACAAGTTGTTGAACCGGCCATCTTTGGAGCACACGCTCAAATCTGAGGACCCACAAAAACTCCCTCTTTAATCTTTGCTTCGCCGAGTCAAGGAAATTTTTCATGCGGGTATAGGAAAGCTGGCGAGGTCTGGTCCATGGCTTTCGGGAAATTCTTCATCAAATCTAGTTTGATGTGAAGGGGTGGTAGCAGGATTTTGTGAGCCTCGACCAGAGCTGGGTGCTGGATATTCTTCTCTCCATTGCTGGATATTCAGCAGTGGATATTCTCTCCATTGCTTCTCTCCATGCTACATTTTGTCTGCCAGTCCATTCCTTCCACAAGTAGTGCAATTCACTTTTGCTTGGCTATCCCACTCACATAAGGAACACATGCATTTTGTATATCTCTGCTGTAGTCCCATTAAAAGGGCAACTAGCTTCAAATCACCACAGACATGCCAGCTGTACTGGTTATACTCAATGGAATTCAGTGGCTGCTTTGGGTTATCGTATGTCTCTTTCTTGTGGACAGTATGCGCTGCTGGAATAGATGGAAGACTGTTTCCATTGTGCAAAAGCACAGCCTTAAGACTCAGTTCGAAGAATATAGAAATAGTCTCCCTTCTTGTGGGTCATGAGTGATTTCTAAGGCCCTCAATATCAGAACAGAATACCAGGGTACTTTCCTTTCTGAAGAAATGCTCCAACTGCTGGTGGCGCTTTTAATAGAAAGTAATTGTGACTTCTTCTTCTAGAAGATCCCATTGTTGTAGTCTCAATCCTAGCAATTTGCCTTGTTCTTGGATAAGTCCAAACCAGGTCATTGAGTTCTTCCTGTGTTAGTCTGTGTGGGGTTGACGATGCACCATGGTGAAAATCTGAATCACTGCATGCTGATGGAACAGGAGAAGAACAGGTTGGTTCACCCTTGTCCTCATCAGATGAATCAAGAGAATATTCTACTGGAGGGCATCCCTGATGGTGCATTGGCTGCGCTGTGGAGCTGTCGGTGGCGGCGACAACGCGAGTTCGACGCCCAGCCAGGGAGATTCCCACATGGCATGGCAGACCTCTCCTGTCTCACCCGCTGCTCCCCTCAGCAGTGTATTTTCATCGATCTGCCTGTTCTGTTCCTCACCTTGTCTCTGGTGAACCCTCTCACCACCCCACCCCTCTGGCCTGTACCCCAGCTTGTATGCATAAATAAATAAATCTTTAAAAAAAAAAAAAGAGAGAGAGAGAATATTCTGCTGGAGGTTCTGGAATAGGAAGTCCCTCACCATGTGGAACCAGTCTCAATGCATACGGAATGTTTGGGTTGACTACTCTTGACTTCTTTTCTTTGTTTTTCCGCCGGAAAGAGGAGGAACCAAGCAGAAGAAACAGTCTTTTATGTGGTTACTTGGCTCTCTCCATACCAATGGGGACTGCAAACGGCATTGATGGTCTTTTGCCATTGAACCACTGTGAAAGCTGTGTTGTACATGTAGCACAGCATATATGCAGGGCCCAAGGCTTGTCTTGGTCACCAACCTTGCATCTGAAGTAAAGATGATAAGCCTTTTTCACTTGAGAAGTGATACTTTTCTTCTGGTTGACAAATGTCACTTCCCCACAAAGAGAGCAGAAATTGTCCATGCTATTAACGCACTTTCGAGGCATTACTATTCTATATTGTGCCTAAATGGATGAAATAAGAACAGTTCCATGTAACAGTAGCTGAAACTGTCTTGCACAAAGTCTGAAATATTTTCAATGCTCAACCTTTCTGACAGGGCTTTCTGTAGTGCACTGCTGATGTCAACTTACTTCAGCAGTCGCCTGGTAATCGTATTGCATTGCATTAGAAAATGATAGTCAGCTCTGGATGATGTGTGCATGATGGTTTTATGCACTGCGATGCAATATGACATCATTCTAGGCTTATTTAGGATGTTGTTGCAGTCCTACTGGATACATTTACACGGTAAAACATATAAATGAATTATATGAAATATCTTCAAAACAAAATCTAATAAAAAATTTTCAGGTTTATATTCATATTCAGTACACCAAGATACTACAGATTAGGGCCTTTTAAAGTCAGTAACGATCTCACTGTTGACCGGTGTAATTTGTCAACTTTGACTATTTATTAATTTAGCATTAACCCTTTCTGGGGACTAGGAGGATGCTATGAAAGACTCATCTATCTTCTCACCAAAATTTAGAAGTTCTTAAGCAAATGGCCAACAGATACATGAAAAAATGCTCAACATCACTTACAATCAAGGAAATGCAAATCAAAACCACTATGAGATACCACCTCACACCTGAGAGGATGGCACACATTAAAAATACAGGCAACAACAAATGCTGGAAAGGATGTGGAGAAAAAGGAACTCTTCTACACTGCTGGTGGGAATGTGAACTGGTCC
>PVIJ01012196.1:0-21990 GCA_004024925.1 Scalopus aquaticus | reverse complement strand
CTGGGAATTTACCTAAAGGACACAAAAACACTAATCCGAAAGGATACATGCACCCGTATGTTCATTGCGGCACTGTTCACAATAGCAGAGGTATGGAAGGAACCCAGATGTCCAAAAATAGATGACTGGATCAAGAAGATGTGGTACATATACACAATGGAATACTATTCAACATGGAAAGAAGATAAACACATGCAATTTGCAGCGACATGGATGGAATTAGAAGGGATCATACTCAGTGAAATAAGCCAGAAAGAAAAAGAAAAATATCAAATGGTTTCACTTATAACAGGACTATAGGGAAACCAAACAGGAGAGAGACACTCAGCGGGTGGGGGCCGGGGGGATAAGGGCACAAAATGGAATAGAAAAGAACACAATGGACAATGGAGATGGATCACGGGTGAATTGGTGGTGGGCTACCCAAGGGGAATACAAAATGTAAAAGACATAAATGACAATAAAAATATATATTATAGAAAAAAATTTATAAGTTCTTGTTTATATAACATGCTCAACAAATCTTAGTGGTTGAAAACAGCAACAGCCACTTACTCAGCTAGGAGTCTGCTGATGACTTCGACTGAGTTCAATAAAGTGATTTTTCTGGATTTTGCTTGGTTTCCTCTCATAACTGCAGTCCAATTGTGTCCATGTAGGAAGGTGAGATCTCCTGCAAGTCTGGACCCTGAGCTATAACAGCTGCGTTCTCCATGTGGTCTCTCATCCTCCAGGAGTCTAACCTAGGACTGATCCAGAATTCTAGGAAGACATCATGCAAGGAGGCCTTAGGGCTTAAATTGATTTCATGGATCAGCACTGACACTACTATATTCTTCAAGTCCCAACTGCAGCCTAACTGACCCAGCTTTGCCATCCATAAATACTAAAATTTGACAGTTGGTAATTTATAAATTTTAGTTTCTTATTCAGAGACTTGTTTTGATGATTATTCCTTTAAGATTAAAAAAAGTTAACTACAGTATTAAAATTATACATTAAAAATCTTGAAGGAAGTATTGGAATTTTTAACTGACCTCAATGTAGCAACGTGCTCCTAAGCTGAAGAGCAATGGAAGAAATCACCAATGAAAAAGGCTCAACAGTTTGGCCCTTATGAAAAAATAAAGCCTGTGTTACTCTCAGCTAATGAACTTGCCTTCTGTTTTACTAAGACAGAATATATGACTTACATGATTTTTACTGAGAAAGAATACTTTTTACTTTGAAAAAAGGAGCTAATCAGAAGAAAAATTCCAAGTGTCCACCGCCATATTCTCCCATCGACAATATCTATACCTGTGCTGTCTGTCTCCCCTCATGTCACTATTAATAAACCTCCATATTATACACAAATTCAACATTTGTGTAGTACATGCCAACATTTCTTACCAGCTAAATATATTGCTCTATTAAATCTTCTCCATTTGGAATATTTCCCATCTTAAGGTCTTTCTTGTCAACATACAAGCAAACCATATTAATCCTATCAGAAATAAATCCCTTTCTCATATAGCTACCTCTGTTCCCCTTTGCAGCAAAACTCAACACAAATGTTACCTTTATTTCCTGTCTTTAAACTACTATCCTATTTTTTGAAATCCATTTTGAAACTCTTAACCAAATTCTTCTTTTCAAGGTGATCTATAACTTCTATATTGTTATATTCATGTTACAAACAACTCTCAATCTCTATCTTACCCAATCTATCAACAGTACTTGGTAACACTGGCTATTTTTTCCTCTTCACAATATCTCTCTATATGTATTTCAGGAGTCTTTTAGCTTCACTTCTTCCCAATAATCACTTTTCAGAATATTCCACTGGTTGATATTTCCCAGAGCTAAGACTTTGTTCTTCTCTTTATAATCTATAATCATTCCCTTAGTGACTCAGCTCAGCTCATGACTTCAAATATCACTTAAATGCTGATGACTTTTAAACGAGTATCTGTAACTCCGACTTCTCTCTTAAATTCACTTTTTTTCCATTTGTCTACTTGTAACCCTCATGGATATTTAATATAATGTGAATTCAACATGTCCAAAACTGAAGTTCTCATATCATTACCCTAAATCAGTTTTTTGAAGTAATTTCCATCCAATCTGTGACAACTCCATACTTCACCATCCTTTGCTTAGATCAAAATTTTAGAGTCATAATTGACTCATTTCCCACTTCCAAAACTTTATCTTGGGCAATCCTGTCATATCCTTTATATTTAGAGTCTGACTATTCTATATTAATATTGCTCTTTTATCTCTTGTTTGGGTTAGTGCAGTAGACTCCTAACCAAGGAATCTGTTTCTGCTCATTCCCATAATGACCCCAGAATGACCCTATAAGTCAAATCATGGCACTTACCTATGTAGAATTTTCCAAAGATCCATTTCTCATTCAAAGTAAATGCCAAAATCTAACAATGGTACCTTAACTTCTTCATGATCTGGTACCCAGAAACTGTGTGATAGCATCCCAAACTTGATTGATTCTAGCCCTAATAGTTTTTTAAAACTGTTTCTTAAACATGATGGGTATACGTAACCTGTAAATTTTACACTTGCTATTTCTTCTACTTTTTAGTCTTAAACATCCTTCAAGTTTTTGTTCAAAGTCATCACCCTGACTGCATGCCCTATTGAAAATTGCTGTCCTCATCACTAACCTGTTTTATCACCTCTGTCACTTTTATCCATAGCACAACAGCCATAGCATCACCTTCTAACAAAATATCAATTAATTTTTATCTGTTCAATATTTTTCTCCTTCAACTGGAATACTAGTTTCATTAAGGCCAAGATATTTGACTATTTTGTTCAAGTTTCACAAAGGCCAAATAGTTTACTGTATTCCCCCTTTCTATATCACCAGGACTCAGAATAGTGTGCATCACATAGCAAGCTTTCAGTAACAATTTCATTAATGAATGTCAAAAGGAACTCGAAACAAAATTAAAAGAGAAGTGAAAGTTTGGAAACTATTTCAAAATTTATCATTTATTTTTATATATATAATATATTTACAAATCAATAAGAAAAACATTAACATCTATGTTAAAAAATAGGCAATGATACTTGAAAAGATATTTCCCAAAAATAAAGCATTGTACAAAAACATGTAATCTCTTTACGTGATAAAAAAAAAATACAATATTGGAATTTTTAATTTTTTATGAAATTGACAGATGAAATCTTTAATATTGAGTTATATTTAGTTTGTGAAGAAATATACTTTATATTTTTATGTAAGTTTAATATCCTATAAACAATTTTATAATACATGTATAAGAAGCCTTATTGACATTTAAACATTTTGACCCCAAAAGTCTACTTTTAGATATTAAGCTAAATAGAGACCTAACAGTGTATCAGTGGAAAAAATGCAGATTTAAAACCATATAAATATTACTCTGTAGGTGAGGGAATGGTTTGAAACAGAGTAACTGTGTAATTAAGTAATATGCAATTAATGAAAACGTGTTTTATCAGAATACTTACAATAGTAAGGTAATGTCTTTATAGCAATGAACCTCACCTTAAATCTAACCCTTAGACCCAATCCTAAATTTAACCCTTACCCAAAAACTAAATATGTGATATAAAAATAATCATAACTTTACAAGGGGAGTTAAATATATATACGTGCGTAAATATATATACACACACATATTCACAAATAAATGTATTATATCTATATCAATACATTTTATATATATATATACACATAAATAAAACAGGAAGGAAATACATTAACATTTTAACAGTGGTTTTAAGCACCGAGTCAGTCTTATTATTCTTTTCTTAATTCTCTGAATATAATGAACACGTATTTTTGACAGTCAGTCAAAACCAAAACAACTTAAATAATCTAAATAAAGGTAGTGATTGGTCTTCATCTGCTTTTCCTGTTGGCTATAGATGGTCTTCTCTCCCTGAGGAGCATCTGCTTACAACACACTCCCATGTATTGGTGTACTGATTGTACTAAGTGGAATTTAAATTCCCCTCAGTGAGGTGGACAAGTATCTTGTGAAACCAAAGCTGCTGGTATCTACATCTAATTTTTAATTAAGTTCAGTAATTCCTAGCCAGTACCAGCTGTTATCATGTTTCTTCAATTCTATGCCTTGATAAATAGCTCAAGGAATGTTATATAAAAAACATAATCATGCAAACCTCTTCTCACTTTTAAAATTAGCTTTGAAAATAAAATCCCTTTGAATTCCCACTTTCTTGAAAAGCTGTGACTAGATACTTGTTAAGAATAACCAACACACAGCCACACACATACCCACACACCACACACCCACACACCGCACACCCACAAACATTTTTTTTCTTTTATAACACCTTTTCAGTATCAGACTAAAGCACTTTTCAAATATTTATGACAACTCTTAAAGAAAGCACAATTGTTATCACTCCATTTTATAGTTAAAGAAACATCTCTCAGAGTTGTTCATTCTTAGACTGTTAGATTCTTCATCTGTTTCAAGTCAGATTTATGGGCTTGGACTCCTATTACTATTTCTTTGAATCTAAAGTTGCCATTCCCTTTCCTGGTATTTCAAGGTATCTTGAGTTTTCTGAAAGTTATGGAGTGACTCAGAAGTGAGGGTCTTAAAATAAGATGTTCTGCTCTGTGTTACACGTTTGTAATAACCGTAAGTGGACCCAAGGACAGTTGAGAGCTATCTGTCCCCACTATGGCTGCACACCAGTGTTCTTTCTGAAGGATTTTGTGATAATCTGAAGAGGGTGATAGAAAGTTATAGCAAATTTTGCTTTAAAGTTGCAAGGAAACATGGATGGATGGATGGATCGATGGATCGATGGATGGTTGGATGATAGGTAGGTAGGTAGGTAGACAGACACACAGACAGTTTCAGATTATTGAACAGATTTACAGATATTTAAAAAGTCTTCTCATCGTAGAAACAAAGATTATCAGACTCTTTTTAAGACCTGGAGACATTTGTGTTAGAATATACTGGCAGAGAAAGCATTTCATGTTTGAAATTTTACGCTATGAGATGATGAATTAAGGAAGATCTCACCAGGGCTATAGGGATGTTGCAGAGGTTGTTGGACAGATTCTTGAGGGTATGGATTGTGTCCTAGACATGCAGTGTCTGGAAAAAATTAAATTTCCCAAGAGTGCTTGGGAGATTAGAAACAACGGGGCTATTTCTAGTTTTTAGACTACTTCCTTCATCTAATTATAATACAGTAAACGGAGATGTTTGCATCATACCCTGTCCAACTGATTTGCTAACCAAATATATAGAAACATTTCTGTTGCTCACCAGTGTTTACTCAGGGTCTACTACATATCAAATATCTCATGAGGACAAACAATGGCTATTATCTACCATTTAAAATAACCTTGATACAATGCCTAAAATCTGTTAGATCAATAACAAGAACAGCACTTTTACTCTTTGGGGTGGGGAGAACATTAAGTAAAGGTGAAGGAACAGAGAAAAATGAAACCTTTTCTTGGCTTTTATTCATTCAAGAGTGTCTACTTTATGAGCAGAACACAGCTGAGCATTAATGATATCATGAGAAAATCTGATGTGGTTTCTGTTTTAATGGAGCTTGAAAGATAATGGAGAAAAAGGCATTAGTCAAATAAGTACACAAATATATAAACTGGTGATAGGCATGATGAAAAAGTTAAGAATGCCAGATGGAGTTGGAGAGGTAGGTAGTGGTGAGCTCAGCAAGTACTGGGAAGTCATTTTAGTAATAGGGGATCACTGAAGTGTTTTAAGAGGATAGGTATGTGAAAGGGTAGAGGACAGAGGTTGATGGTAATATGATACCAGTTGTGTTTTAAAAATATCACTCTGGTTGCCAGGTAAAAACAGATTGAAGTGGGAAGTAGTTTACATGAAGTGATGGGTTAGAAGACTGAGATTCAGGATGGGATGTGATGGCAGCTGGAACTGGTTGATGGTAAAAATAGGAGGAACCCTTTAAGGGTCACTGGGATTTAAAAAACTAGATATTCAAAATAAAAATTTATATTAGTAGTGAAATTCTGGAAGACAGAATGTCATGTTGAGGTAGCCAACTGTAGCAGTTTACTTAGACAATGAAGTAATTCTTGTCATCCTTGGAGAGATTGATTATTGGGAAAGAAACTCAACTACCTATAAAATGTGACAAATTCAATAAGACACTGGAGCCAGATGGGATTTCACCTTAATTTTGACAAAGTTATGCCTGACATGCCTAGTTTTTTTTCCTTAGAGTTTTTAATGATACTTTGAAATCTGGGAAGTTGCCAGAGTCAATAAGATAGGCCATAGTGAAGCTTCCCAAGAAGCTAAGCCAAATTGAGTTTTAAATCGTGCTGATTGCCTGAGTTATTTTATTTCAGTTTAATGACTGAGGTTAGCATTCTAACATGAAATTATTACTGAAATCATGGGTACTAGGAGATAGGCAGTTTTCCTTAAAGAACAGCACTCCTCATTTTATCTGCTTCTTTGGTTACACTATTGAATTTTAGTGACAATCATGAAAATTTTAACTGAATTGAGTTGTTAAAGGTTGGACTATGTTTTATGGGAAAAGGATATTAGTATCATGAATTTTAAAATACTAAATAACAATATAATAAAAGTAGTGGAGAAAAATACACATAATCACATTTCTCTAGTATCCAAACTGCTTTCATTTACCCAAATTTTACTTAATAATTTTGCACTAGGTAAGCACAATGAGGTAATTTGTTATATAACATTATTTAATCAGTATATTTCCACATTGCCATATTATGTTAATGAATTATTTTAGGAGAATTATGTTCTATAAAGTTTATGTCTACAATAGATGTAACTGTTTTCTTACTGGACATAAAGTCTTTTGTTTTTCCAATTTAGTATTAATATAACTTGCATTAAATATCTTAATGCATGTTGTTGTTATTCTTCTGTATATATTCCTTAAATGTACATTTCAACAAGCTGGAAACCTTGGCAAAATGGTAGAAACATTATGAAAATGTTTGGATATATTCTCTACTCTAAAATACTTATATAAAATTATTACTAGTACATAACAGGATTGGGTATAATTATCTTTAAGTTTCAAACTTAATAGGTAGAGAAATAGTGACACACCTTATCATTTTCATATTTTTGATAAAATAGAGTTACTGTTTGTCAAAAGTTTGCTCCTTATCTCTATCTTCCCTTGTGTGATGAAGATATGTATAACTTCTGTTCAATTGATTTGTTAGTGACATTATTAATTTTTATGAACACAACTTGTTGGATGAGTACTGGGAAGAGTAGCAGGAAATAATAAACTTTTTCAATTTAATATTTTCCCTTATAAACTTCCCACAGTTATAGGTTAAACTGGTGGAAATGTCTGTATTCCTATTCCAATCAGTAGTCTTTGAGCAATATTTACCCTTTAGTCATCCCCACGCACAAGCTTTTCTCTTTTCTTCTTAATCTGAAGAAGAAATAACACACATTATTGATACAAAACGAGGAAGTAATTCTGTGCAAGATTGAAAGCAAAAGAGCATGAGGTGTGTATGGAATACAAATGGGGCTTGTGAAACACCTGGTGCTTTGCTCCCAGGAATGGGTGACACATGCTGGGAGCTGAGACCTACCCCCAGCAGAGATGCTCAGGGCCATCTGCTCCATGCAGTTACACCTGGAAGATATTTCTACTGCCAAGATAATGTTAAGGGCATCACAAAATAGAATTATGACTATCCAAAAGAAAAGTTGTGTCATCACCATGCATATTAGAAAAATATAATAATTCCCAGAGATTTTTCTTGATCAATAAAAAGAATATAAAGTAATCATTTGGAAGCTAAAGTGTGTGTGTGTGTGTGTGTGTGTGTGTGTATGTGTGTGTCCTTTAAGAATGCCAGTGAATTAGTTTGTCTAAAAATGTATAAATACATATTATTTTATGGCTAATACTTTGATAGATCCCATCAATAACACTGATCAACAAATTTTTACAAAGTCTTATCACTGAAATAAAATTAGTCATTTCCTATCAATTTGTATGTGCTCAACATGAATATGACAGTCAAATTCTAATTTGGGCTCTAGATTTTTTTGTAACCTGCAATAAGTTGATGTTTACATCACGAAATGCATGCCAGTAGTAATAGGTCTTCAGTTAATACCTGTAAAAAATCAAGTCATAGACTACTTCTTAGATGCCTTCACTTGTCTCTTGTACAGCTGTTCAGGAGCATCTCTGGGAGTGTCCAGCAGTAGTCAGCCAGCATTGTAGTGGACCATTTTCCCTGATATCTTTGTTCCTCTGATGCAATATCTTGATGAAAACATTCTCCATGTTCCTCACTAACCATACCACAGTTTTCAGGGAAGAAATCCAGATGGGAATGAAGGAAGTGGATCTTTAAAGAAATATTGCAGCCAAGTTTCTGATACTGCATCATCATGTCTTCTACTTGTTCCTTGTAGTTTTCTGCCCTAATATTCCCAAGAAAGTTTGTAGACCCTATGCGAAAAGCATTCCATGCTTGTTTCGCATCACCCTGCAGCAAGTTTTTGAACCGGTCATCTCAATGGATGCAATGTTTGGGTTTACTGTTCTCGACTTCTTTTGCTTTGTTATTGCACTGGAAAGAGGAGGAACCAAGCAGAAGAAACAGTCTTTTATGTGGTTGCTTGGCTCTCTCCACACCAATGGGGGCTGCAAACGGCATTGATGGTCTTTTGCCATTGAACCACTGTAAAAGCTGTGTTGTACATGTAGCAAAGCGTATATGCAGGGTCCAAGGCTTGTCTTGGTCACCAACCTTGCATCTGAAGTAAAGATGATAAGCCTTTTCACTTGAGAAGTGAAACTTTTCTTCTGGTTGGCAAATGTCACTTCCCCACAAAGAGAGCAGAAATTGTCCATGTTATTAACGCACTTTCAAGGCATTACTGTTCTGTATTGTGCCTAAATAGATAAAATAATAACAGTTCTATGGAACAGTAGCTGCAACTGTCTCGCACAAAGTCTGAAATATTTTCAATGCTCAACCTTTCTAACATTGCTTTCTATAGTGCACTACTGACGTCAGCTTACTTCAGCAGCCGCCTGGTAGTCGTATTGCATTACATCAGAAAATGATGCAATCAGTTCTGGATGATTTGTGCGTGATGGTGTTATGCAATGCGATGCAATATGATATCATTCTGGGCTGATTTAGGATGTTGTTGCAGTCCTACTGGATAAATTTACCCAGTGAAACATATAAAATGAATCATATGAAATATCTTCAAAACGAGAGCTAATAAAAATTTTTCAGGGTTATATTCATGTTCAGCACACCAAGTTATTACAGATTAGGGCCTTTTTAAGTCAGTAATGATCTCACTGTTGACCAGTGAATTAGCAAGTTAATGCAAGTAAATTTTTATTGTACTTACATGTGAATTTAAAAGCCTCTGCAAAATTAGAGACTGATCACATTAAGAATCATTTGCTAATTAATGTAAGATCACAGAATGTGTTTGCAATTTTTTAGTTTTTTTCCTCCAGCATCATAATCTTCCTTTGGACATTTTAACATTTCCTACTTGAGATTATAAACTTTAGGAATCGTGTCATTACTGTCATTGTAGCAATATTCAGGGGTCAAGGGAATAATACAGTCCACTTGGCCTATGAATTTTTTGATCAGAGCTATATTTACATTGTTTATCACATTGTCTTTCATGCTACCTTGATTGATTTAAACAAATGTAGTACATTACCCATAGAAATGAGTCCCTTCAAAAACCAAATAAAAAGAATATAAAGTTAACATAGTTCTTTAAATGCTACTGCTTGATCCTAAGGTGACTCATACCCCAATTTATGGAATATTCTAGATATGGGACATATAAGTTAGTATTTATTTATGCTATTATAGAGATCTAACTTAATCACAGTGAAATCTAGGGAAAAAAAACCTTTATTTTTAAGGTGACAGCTTAAAAATTTAAAATTTACTGCTGAATATAGAGGATTTGAGAACAAGGCATAATCTTAAAAACCATGGGAGGAAGTGTACTGTCTTCAGTATTAATAATTCATGTGGAATCTCTACTTTAGTGACTTGTTTTAATTGCATATTATAATAAGCTATAATATTTGCTAATATTAATAATATTAGTACTAGGATGTTCAAAAACCAAAGGTATTAGAAAATATTGTATTTACTGATGGAGTTATAGATACCCTGATTTTATCCCAAACTAACCAATGAGAAAGGATCTGTCATATATTTTACTTTATTATTCTTAAATAATAACAAAAAGAATAACTTTTATATGTTATTATTTACATACCCCCGTAGTGTTCTAAGAAGTATATATTTCATTTAATCCTCACAGTATTTCTAAAGAATAAATATTATTTATCCATTTACTGTAGAGCAAACTGAAATTCAGAGAGATTAAATAACTGCATAGTGTGACCTAGTGTCTAGTGTGGCCCAGTCAGTACTTAGACATTCTAACTCCTGCAGTCACATAACACTACTAGTCTTTACTGTATTCTTATGTGGGCATTAAAGGAAACTTACACTTTAGACGTGGTTATCCCATGACTTAACTATAAAGTACTTGACGTACTCTTTTTAAATTCTGGGTATCTATAGTAGGTATATAATAGATACAAGACAATGCAAATTTTCTATTTCTTTGTGTCCAGTGTGATAATTTGTATTTTTCTATGAATTTTTATACTACATTGACAGTTTTAATGTACTGATATAAAGCTTTTCATAATACTTTCCTATTATCTTCATGAGTAAAATCTACAGTGAGGCCCTTGTTTCATTTCTAATATTAAGAGCCTCCTTTTTATTTCTCTTTTTGATTGGCTTAGCAAACTTTTAATATATTGGTTCTGAAATTCTCTTGCTTTTTGTTTTTCTCTTTCATGACTTTCTCTTCTTATTGTTTATTTCCATTGTTCTATTTTCTTTGTGGTTAATACACAGATTAATTTTCTTGTTCCATAAACTGGACATAATTTTTAACCTATCTTCTTTTCTAATTGATGCATAAATTTGCCCCTAAGTATGACTTTAGTTGCAATGCTTGAGTCTAGGTGAATATTTAGAGCAGTTGGAACTCTTACACATTCTTGGTGGACTCAAGCATTGACATTTTTCCACTGCCACTGAATGTGTGCTTATCACACAAATCAGCAATTCAAATTCTAGACATAGACACAACAGAAAAATATATGCATGTGTATATGCATACATATTTGATATATATGGAAATATGCATGTACAATATTTCATATTTTTATTTTTGAAGTTCATTTAGTAGTCACAGATGGGAAACAACCCAGTATCTGGTGAATGTAGAATAGAAAAGCAGATAAGTATATTCTATAATATCTAATTATTGATTGTATGTTCAAAAACTTTCATCATTCATTTTGTTGAATACCCTTGGGTTTGTTATGGTTAAATTAAAAAATGTACATTGATAATCTCTGGGATTTTTATCAAATAACAGAATTGGAATAAAGTGTCACTGATGTCTTCCTAAAATTAAAATTCAGTTTATCTTCTATAATATTTATTAGATCATGAAGTAATAAAATTGCATCATAAGCAGAAATCATAATCAGGTAGATTTTTTTTACCATGATTATTTGTTTTCAGCTTTTTAAAAAGATTTATTTTTATTTATTTATGCATAGAAGAACTAGGGTGTAGGCCAGAGTTGTGGGGGCTGAGAGGTTTCACCAGAGACCAAGTAGGGAGCAGAACAGGCAGATCTACTGAAAAACTCTGCTGAGGTGAGCAGCAAGCAAGACAGGAGAGCCAGTGGGTTAGCTCCCTGGCTGGGGATCATGTCACAATGGCTGTCAATAGCTTGATTGTGCGAGATTTTAACCCCTGCGCCACCAGGGAGGCTGCCCCCCCCCTTTTTTTTTTTTTGAGTAATACTTCCCTCTTTTTTTTTTTGAGTAATACCTAAACTGTCATCTTTTCTAGAGTTTCAAGTGAGCTAAATAAAAATAGACATACTTATATTAAGAAATTTTCATAAATGACTTGTTTATTATATATCACTTTATTTTCTTTCCATTTTTAACCTACCCTACTTCAACATTCATAGATCTTATCACTAAACATATGTCTGAATCCATATACACTTTTAAAGAAGATCCTATACACAATATCCGCATAATTCTATAAATCTTATTTTGGTGTGGAATTTAATACAATTATTTCCTTTCCTATGATTTAGCTCTCTTTGCCACCACAGTATTTACTTCTCAATCTGTTGGCCTGGGGGAAGATTAGCATGCCCTTGACACAAGAATGAAAGGATGTATGGCATGCAAATTTGTGAAGCTTTTCATATTTAAAAGAGGAAAGAAGAGAGAAGAAAGGAGAAAAGAAACCTTTTTTTTTTTTTCCTTTGAGGGACTTGGGTATACTATCAAGTTCCATTTAAAGATAAATCCTTTTAATAATACCAAAAACTTCTCTTAAGTTTTTTCACCACTCCAGGACACAAACAATTTTGTTTGAAGGGAGATGTATTAAAGATTAATTCTAGGGTAATTCTAGCAGTTCCTTCTTACCAGTGTCTCTGCCCAGCTAGGAAGGTGCCTCACCCCTCTCCACCTGATCATGTAACTATTGATAACACCAAGAATTTATAAATATATATATTTATGCATATACACATAAATGCATTTATGTGTATATGCATGTATTTATGTGTATATGCATATTTATAATAAATATATAATACTTCACACACAATGTAATTCATGAAAGTCACAAAAGTTTCCATTGCCCTCAGGCCCTGAGTAAAGCAATTAGTTGTGCTTCATGTTACCACCATATAGTGTTGGACCATCTTCTGTGTGTGTTTCAAACCTGCTCTAGCATTTCTGATCTTGAAGGAAAAAAATGCACGTATAATAATAACATATAGAAAAATCACCCAAGGCTAGTAAAAAAGATACTCAGAAAATGAAGTTTCTTATCTTTTAGAGCAGTGATGCTAGCTCCTGACCTTGAGCAAGGGTGACAGGAAAGGCCTGGGCAGCAGCCACATTTAACAACTGCTCCTACATCACCCAAAGGTCCAGCTCCCACACAGACTGGAGAGTGAATCACTGCCTACTTTATACATCTCTAAGAAGAATAGTGAGGAATAGAGAAATGTCTCTGGATAATTTCATGATTACAGGTAATTAATTAATGGAATTTTGCCAGGCCTAACCCTCCTTTTTGGCTTTAAAAAAATTGTGAGTTGGTTTTTCTGCATTATTAAGAGAAAAGACTCATAATTTTGGAGGTGAGTAGGAATCTGGAGATTTTTAGCATTCCAACTGTTGTTGGACAAATGGTCTTCCTCCAAGAGTCATACGTTAAAGTTCTAACCTGCAGTTCCTCAGAAAGTGACCTTATTTGGAAATAGGCTCATTGCAGGTGTAATTAGTGACAATGAGGTCATTTGGGCAAGCTTTATAAAAAGGACACAGAGAAAGGTGCACATAGAGTCAAGATGATATGAAGACACAGGGAGAAGATGGCTTTACTACAAACCAAAGAGAAAGATCTAGAACAGAGCCCTCCCTCACAGCCCTCAAGAAGAACCAGCACTGCTGATACCTTGACTTCAGATCTTCAGATTCCTAACTTTCAGAATTCAGAAAACCTATGTTCAGAAGTCACCCAGTTTGTGGTAATTTATAATAGCAGCCCTAGCAAAGGAATATGTATATGTGTGTGTGTGTGTGTGTGTGTGTGTGTGTGTGTGTGTGTGTGTGTGTATAACTATATATAAAATAGTTAAGGATGCTATGACAGATGTAAAGAAACTTGCTGAAAGCAGCACTGATAGTTGTGAGGAGAGCTGGTGGAAGAGTTTATATGTAGAGATTTAGATCACCCTCTCCATATCACACTTCTTCATAAACAATCCCCTTTGGGCCCTCCTGGTGGCCTAGGGCTTAAGTCTCAGCACTATCACCGTGATGGACCACTGTGATGTCACCAGTTCGAGTTCGATCCTGGCCAGGGAGCTTCCCATATGGCACAGCAGACCTCTCCTGTCTCACCTGCTGCTCCCTCAGCAGTGTATTTCAGTAGATCTGCCTATTCTGCTCCCCACTCTGTCTCTGGTGAAACCTCTCAACCCCCCCCCCCACACCTCTGGCCTATACCTCAGTTCTTCTGTACAAAAATAAGTAAATTAAATATTTACAAAACAAAAACAATCCCCTTCGTTTGCCATTCAGGCCCTGTCCAAACTTGATTCTAAAATATTCTTTAGCAGAAGATAGTAATAAAAATTGTTCACTCTGTTGCACTGAATTTTTATCAATTCTGTAGGATCAATTTATGTTACTGTATCACTTTACCTCTCCTTTTCAAAAATAGAGGCTCCTCATAGACCACTATTTATTATTCACATTTTTCTACAACTTTGTAGAGATAATCCTTTCTTTGGATGGGCAATAAAAAATTCTGTGCATTATGCACTTAGAGATAGAGGAAAAATTATACCTGAAATGAGAGAAATTATAGTGATTTAACTTGCTATCCATTCATAGGAACCAAATTGCACTCCACCGCTGTGAAGATAAGAATAGACATTCCCTTTGCTCCGGGACACAGGCCTTAGGAACTATAACCTGAGCTGTAATTGAAAGAACAGTGGTAAATTGGCAGAAATGGAAACTTGCTTCTACCCCTGACACACTCAGATATTTCATGTTAGTGCAGTCTGGTGTTTATAGAAAGCCCAAAGGATGTTCATTTTAAAGCTCTTGATGAAAACCAGACTCACCAGAGTGATAACACTGATGAGCACAAATGTCCTTTCAGTTGAAACCTTGCTGATACAGATTAACCTTCTCTCCCAGAGAAATATCAAGAAAAAGGTTCATTGAGGAAGAGTAATGCATCACTGGTATCCAGGAAAGTCTCAGTGAACCCTATAAGCCTTATAATTACTGTATGAGGAATTACCTGGGGGACGATGTAATTTCAATAATTGAACCAATGACTGTTTGACTGGTTTATTTTTTATAATAAAATAATCACCGATCTGATAAATATTTGCTATCAGCTGAAGATAACCCCTGAGTGGCAAGGGGCTGATGCCTTTGTAGGAGTGGGGAGTAATCAGAGGGAAGGGATGGGCAGGCTTCACTGAGCAAATTACATTTTCCAGCCAATGCTGGGGCCTATCAAATATCGCTGTGGGAAAGAACATGCACATCGTGTGCACTGGCTGTCCTGGCAAAGAGCAGAACGTTCTCCCCAGGATTTATTTATGGCTAAATCAATTGTACCTTAAAGGGATAGTTTTTCAAAGAGTTTTGCTCTTGCAGGAGGGTTCATGCAGCAATAACCATCCTGAAACCAGAGAAGCAAGGTCTTTCAAACCCAAGTCAGGGATAATATTATTTCCCTTTCTCCCATTTCCCAATGCTATGTAATTTATCTGACTTGGAATTTCTAGTCATTTAGGATCCAGTGAAGATCAGGACGAATGGTCATTTGAGCCATGAAAATTATTCTTGCTTCAGGTGACAAAGGTCATTTGTCCTTGAACTTTTGTGATTTGCCTTTAGGGAATTAATAACATTGTACCCTGTTGTTTCCTGTTCTATTTTATTAAGTCCAGGGATGTCTTTTGGAAGACAGAAATTGTATTTCTAGAAAGATATTTGTAAAAGAAAATTCATATTTTTATCTGTGTCAGTTTAACTCAATCTTAGAGGGGAAAAAAAGCAAAAAAAATAGCAGGAGTGGTGTTCCTGCTCCTTGCTGCTTCATGAATTGCAGCAAAGTGGCAGCAACTAGCGAGGCTGGAGGAGCACTGGACAGTGCAGGACCGCCCAGTCCCCGATGGAGTTGTGGGAAGCTAGGAAGCCACAGAAGCTCCTGAGCCATCCTGGCAGGCTGCAATCAGGAAGGACATGGCGTCCCAAAGTGAAAGTTCTGGGCTGACCAGGAATTCCTCAGTGCAGTGCCAGGCTCTGGAAATAGCAGCTACAGCTGCAAGATGAAAGGCGTTTTACACGCAGACTGCACAAAAGCCAGGCTGGTTAGATGCCGGAATTCTTTGCTTTCATGTTATCATCTTTTGTCAAGGAGCATATACAAGAAAAACAAAAGATACGTGTTTTTTGATTTTTGGTTTGTTTGTATGAAAGGGAAACAGGATGATGGTTGTTGCCAGTAGCTACTTAAGAATTACCAGAAGTTGCATGGTCCATAAAGTCAAAAAAAGTTAGCATAACCAGAATAGCTCTACTCTGGGGTTTTCCTGAGCTCCATGAATGGCATTAGCCACACACACACAAGCATCTAAATGCTTGTCTGCTCCACACACCCAGGCTACTCTGTAAAGCCAACGGCAGCAGGAAGATACTGCATAGAGGTGCTGAACACGTGAAATGAGCTTACCCCCAGGGGACACAACCATATTAGGTTTTGAGTTTAATTGGATGAAAGGAATTAGGTTTTTCAAGCAGAGAAAACAAGTGCCTCAAGACATCCCTGAATACAGTGGAGAACTCAGCCTCCATTCCTGCCCATGACAGAAAATGTCCCTGATGGGAATGCTGCCCAGGTATCACACCTTTGTGTGAAAATCAAGAAAACCACTGTGTGCTAATGTGGTGAGTCTGAAAAAGGCCCTCCTCTGCCTCTTAGCCATGATTCAGGAGACATTTTATATAAGAAATTTCAAATCAGGGAAAAATGAAAATGCTTTCTCTCATGCTGCTGGTTACCTCTCCTTTTTTCCATCACATTTGTATGTGCATATCTCTGCATATCCCTTTTACTGTTATAAATCTATAGTTGTTTTTTTCCCCCACTAGAGAGAAATATATCCTCATGCCCATTTGTTCTTTTCTTTCTCTCCTTAGGCCCAGTGCCTGTACAGTGGTGGCACATAAGTCCATTGGATAAAAGAACCCCATGAATCCATGGTAGAAAGAAAACCAGGTTACATTAGTCACTTTGAATACATGCAATGTGCTCTTCTGATGTCCCTCCTTCCAGGCCAGATTAAAAATACACTGCCATGTAGGCTATTCCCCAATGCCATACTTGTTAACATGCCGTCAAAGGGCCTCCTGGAACACCCCTAATTTTCAGGCTCTAAAGGGATCTGGCTATCTGTGCACACAAAGACAAAGGAGACTCTTAGTGTGAAGAGTTTGTTAATAGAATTGGTATGCACAGAAAGAGAAGAAAGGATATTAGTTTCCAATAAAACACCTAACCTTACCATCCCCTCGTGGGTAAATATCTAGCCAAACAGTGTTGGTTTGAAGAGAGACCTTTGAGATCTGAAAGTCTGCCACAAACACTAGTCAACAAATTTTTACAAAAGTCCTATCACTAAAATAAAATTAGTCATTTCCTATCAATTTGTATGTGCTCAACACAAATATGACAGTCAAATTCTAATTTTGGCTCTAGTTTTTTCGGTAATCTGCAATAAATTGATGTTTACATCACGAAATACATACCAATAGTAATAGGTCTACAGTTAATACCTGTAAAAAAATCAAGTCATAGACTACTTCTTAGATGTCTTCGCTTGTCTCTTGTACAGCTGTTCAGGAACATCTCTGGGGAGTATCCAGCAGTAGTCAGCCAGCATTGTAGTGGACCATTTTCCCTGGTATCTTTGTTCCATTGATGCGGTATCTTGATGAAAACGTTCGCCATGTTCATCACTAACCTACCACAGTTTTCAGGGAAGAAATCCAGATGGGAATGAAGGAAGTGGATCTTTAGAGACATATTGCAGCCAAGTTTCTGATACTGTGACAGGGCTGAGTCAAGTCTGGTAAACTGGCGCCCCCTAGAGGGGTTTTGCTGTTAAAGGTAAATTACAGCCAGGTAATTTGAAACCCCAGATAAGCCCAGGTAAACCACTTGGTAAAGAGCAAGGTTTGCAGTTGTGGTGGGGTTTTTGAAAAGAGATAAAAAGGGGGACTGAGGAAGAGGAAGAGAGATGTCATTATGTAAAACTAAAAGGAACCGTGGTCATGAGGTAGGAGAGAGAAGTAGGAGTCGGTAGCTCGCCACAATGTGGGAATGAAAATTTAGGGCCAGGAACTTTGGAGGCTTTGCAAGTAGCCGAGTGACGGAAACTGCTCCCAGTTTTGTTTGTGCTGTAGCTGAAGGAAAAAAGCAGAGGCCCAAAGCGGGCACCTTCCAAAATGCGTGAGTGCAGTCTCATGGGCCTCCTGGCCGCTGTAGTTGCTGTTTGCAGTGTTGTTGGCCTGGTGCTGTGCTATGGCATCATGGCTGTTTGGGGAGCATTTCCAGTTGTGTCCTGTGTCGTCCTCGTGAGTTGAAACCTGGCCTACAGTCTGATAGGTGCATGTTGGAAAGAAGATGCCATTATGAAATTGTAGCCCACATTGGCAGGAAGACTCCATCAACAGAAGAAAGAAGGCCATTTTCAAATTGTAGCCTATTGTCTGGAAAAAGAGCTTTACACCAGCAGTGGCGGGAAGACACCACCTTTGTTATTTTTCTGGGACTTAAAGACTGGACATTGTTTTAAGTAAGGTAAACGGCCATATGTTAACTTTAGTAGTTTTTGTTTTCCCTATGTTTATTTTAGTAATTCCTTGTTTTTCCTTGTTTGTTAAATGAATCCCAATGTTGTTGTTCCCTAAGCCTGAGTAGTCTTGTAAATGTGTGTGCAGGTAAAAAACAAGATAGTGACCTGTAAGCAATTGGGGCACTGTCTTTTGGCAATTTTAAAAGGCCTCATTTTTCCTGGTTTCAATACTGCATCAGCATGTCTTCTACTAGTTCCTTGTCGTTTTCTACCCTAACATTCCCAAGAAAGTAGACCCTAGGCGAAAAGCATTCCATGCTTGTTTCGCATTACCCTGAAACAAGTTGTTGAACTGGTCATCTCAATGCAGATGGAATGTTTGGGTAGACTATTCTCAACTTCTTTTGCTTAGTTATTGCGCCAGAAAGAAGAGGAACCAAGCAGAAGTAACAGTCTTTTATGTGGTTGCTTGGCTCTCTCTACAACATGGGGACTGTAAATGGCATTGATGGTCTTTTGCCATTTAACCATTGTGAAAGCTGTGTTGTACATGTAGCACAGCATATATGCGGGGCCCAAGGCTTCTTTTGGTCACCAACTTTGCATCTGAAGTAAAGATGATAAGCCTTTCACTTGAGAAGTGATACTTTTCTTCTGGTTGGCAAATGTCACTTTCCCACAAGGAGAGCAGAAATTGTCCACACTACTAATGCACTTGCAAGGCATTACTGTTCTGTATTGTGCCTAAATGGATAAAATAATAGCATTTCTATGAAACAGTAGCTTAAACTGTCTCGCACAAAGTCTGAAATATTTTCAGTGCTCAGCCTTTCCAACAGCTTACCTCAGCAGCCGTCTGGCAGTAGTATGCCTTGCATCAGAAAATGATGCAATCAACTCTGGATGGTGTGTGCATGATGGACTTACACAATGTGATGTAGTATTACATCATTCTAGGCTGATTTAGGATGTTGTTGCAGTCCTACTGGATAAATTTACTTGGTGAAACATATAAAATGAATTATATGAAATAACCTTCAAAACGAAAGCTAATAAAAATTTTTTGGGATTATATTCATGTTCAGCACACCAAGATACTACAGATTAGGGCCTTTTTAAGTCAGTTATGATCTCACTGTTGACCAGTGAAATCTAAGACACTTTCTGGCAGGGAACCATAGCAAAGGGGGTCTGAAGCAGGTCCCAGAAAGTCAGAACCAAAGGAGCAAAATCAAAGTACAAATCAAGGTAATGGCTGCCATTGTCAGCCTCCCCTTGTGTCTCTCACCACGTGTCTCTTCCAAATGTTTTACATGTTTCTCCTCTCTCCTGTCTCCTGTCATGGCCTGCAAGTCCCTGGGAAATGTCCAAAGTCGAGAAGCACGTGTTTCTCTGCAGCCCACCTGCCTACCTTCACCTGGCCATGCAGCTCCTCCCCTCATTAAGTGGGGGTCAGAAACATGGTGCCTCCACTAACATATTGAGTAAAATATAAGTTTGGGCAAAGCCTTTTAAGACAACCTTGAGAAGTTAAGAATCACAGAGTTGTTCCTAGAGGAGATACCCTCTTCTTAAGTGACCACTTTAGAGAATCCTTAAGTGGTTTCCAGTAATAGAAGGCAACATTCACAGTTAAATACATGTCTCCAAAATTGATGGTTTGTCTCTGTGTTTGTTTTGCCTGGAAGAGGTTTCACTGTAGTGTTTTGCATTTCTAATTGGTTAATGGAGAATGTATCATTTACATCCAAATTAAAACAAACAAACAAAAAGAAACGCCCATGTTATATTATTGGGCTCACTAAATACATAATTAGGAGTTAAATTAACATTTTAGATCTGAAGACAGATTTTTCTAGAAAGGCATGATTAAAAGGCATGAGAAATTTGAAATGCTTCCTTTTGGACAATAGAATTTTTTTTCTTTGGTTTGCCCTGCTGACCTGCCCACATAAAACCCCATAACTTCATATATTCAATAAACAATTATTGCTCATGGTACTTGCTGTGTGAATCCCTAGGTGCCATGTTGGTCTACCTCAAGACACAGGGTCTCTGAATTTCATTGTTCTTTATGGGTTACTAAAAGTAATTTTGGCTATATTTGTGGTTTCTCTCCTTACTTTAGAAGGTAATCCCATCACAAAATCATACTGTACTGTAAGAGAGTTTTATCTTAGGGTAATTTTAAGATCTCTGAATGGAGATGTCAAGCAGACTGTTAACATTTGATTCTAGTTCGCAAAGAAGAGTTTGTGAACAAAAATATAGGTGGATACCTGTTTATTATATTTCACTTTTATTGTTGTTCTTATTGTTCAAAAAATATGTTCCGTAATTTTTATTAGATTAAGTATAGTCATGCCCATTGGCCTCAGAATGTGCAATACAGCTGGGAAGGCAGACGTAACATAAATGATGAGAAGTGTTGCAGCTCTGTAAGAATAAGATCCATAAGTAAGTTACCAGGGAGCCTAATTTAGCACTATAAAGAAAGAATATAACAGAAGATCTGACTTGGGATAGGAAATTAGGTTAAAACCTAAATCAGCTTCCAGTGTGAGAAAGACACTGTTCCCTGCCTGACAAGGCACCTTTCATAGCAAATTAAATGTTTTTGTTCAGATAGTGGATGGTGATGCTTTGAAGCCAGGGTAGGTAAGGCTATGCCCTCTCAGCGTAAGTCAGTCTCAGCCACCTATGTCCTCTGGTATCAGCCTCATCCTTCTGATGTCAGGGCTACGTGGTGAGAATTTTCTGATTGACATGATATAAAGGGAAGTTGGGCCATTAACAAGGAGAAATAAGTGTTTGCCTCTGCCTGTCCTTGCCCGGGACACTGTGTGAGGACTTGTGACTGTGGCTGTTCAGAGGGTGAGGCCAGAGGGAAGGCCATCTGTGCTGGTATCACTGGGCTGGTTTTTCTTCAGACTTCCTGACAAGTCAGCTAATTAAATATGTTTATTGATTAAGCCATTGTTCCTTGGTGCTTTCTTATTTAAGCCTGAAAGCATTTACAAACAAGGTAGAGGAGAGCTGGTGGAAGTTAAGTAGGGGAAGACTATCCCCAGCAAACATAAGCAAAGACCCAAAGGTGAAAGAACATGTGGATCAACAACAGAAATTCATTCCAAGTAATGTAGGATTCCTGGAGAGTTTTGGGGAATTTAAAATCCTGTCTGCTATATGGTACTGGAACAAAAGCAGACAGACAGACCAATGGAACCGAATAGAATACCCAGAATTAAAGCCACGTATCTATGAACAACTAATCTTTGACAAAGGAGCAAAGAAAATGCAGTGGAACAAGGACAGTCTATTCAATAAATGGTGCTGGGAAAACTGGACAGCCACATGCAAAAAAATGAAGCTAGACTACTACCTCACACCCTGCACAAAAGTCAACTCAAAA